>JAOBRG010280537.1:0-16058 GCA_027574985.1 Umimayanthus nakama
AGTAGAGAGACCAAGGTAAGTGGGGCGAGATGGCACTGTAGTTGGGGCGAGATGACTATCAAGTGGGGCGAGATGACAAGTCATCGCAAGTCATCGCATGAGTAATTTGTCATCTGTGAGTAACTTTATGCACTTTTTGAATAACATGTATTTTAATTAATTAATTTAATTAATTTTGATAAGTAGAAGGGGAAAATGATTTAGAAATTAGGAAATGCACTATTAAAGTGCTATAATAGCTTAATTAAGCTGATGTACAGAAAATAATAAAAGTTTAGTACTAAGATTTTACTTTGTTTTGTTTTAGGATCCTTGGATTGTGTAATAACTATGGCTACGTTATTATGCTAAGTGCAGCGCATGATATTTTGGAGCCAAAAACTTCCAAAGTGGTATGGCACATATATTTTCGGTATTATGTGCATATTACATATTGTATGTATGTTGGTTTTAATTACTTTGTTTGGGTTTGGCAATGGAAGGCTAGTTTGTACAGGACATGTTTAGTAAAATATACTGCTGTCTGTCAAAAAGTAAAAATCAACCAAAAGTCACTTAATTATACATGCAGTGCACTAGGCTGTTTTTCTGAATAAGAAAGTATATCAGTAAGAATGCTGGTTGATCAGTTTTCATTGTGTTTTGGCAAAGTATTGATAATACCAGGCGATGTTACAGCAATCTTTTCTCTACAGGGCTAGAAAAAATATTTCAACGCTGATGCAGCAACAGTTAGGGACCGCTAGAGGTTCTTTAATCTTTTAAGAGGATCTTGGGGCCAATAATTTACCTTTCCCTCCAACAACTAGATTTTAGGACCTGATTTAAAGAAAATGTCAAAAAAATTGTGTGATCATTCAGGGACACTTACTGTAGCCTTTTTGAGATTGGATAGTGGGGTGGGGATGTGGGTGATTAACGACAGGTTTATTAGTGAGGCTTATGATAGTTTTTTTCTCTTTTGCTTTATTGATTACTAACTCAACATATAATAATAGGGGGTTAAAGCCCACCTGCTCCATAATCTGTGTCATGGTAACAGGCTTGTTTACAATATACTGTGCAAGTGGGCTGTTGCTGGCCCTGAAAGAGTTGTAAGTGTGCTGCGTGCATACACATACATCTTGTAGGAAAAGAAGGTTTTTAAAGTAATCATCAGTAGCATGATTTAGTGCACTGTATGATGTTATCCTTTTAGAATTAAGTTCAGCATTCTGGTAGTAATGTCATGGTTTTCGCCTTTTTTTCAGAATATGACCAATGTGGCAAGTCTTAACATGAGCTCCAATTCATCTGCTGTGGTAGAAGATGGCTTGGAGTGTAACCCATTGTCAACAGGGGTGAGATCTCCACTGGCTGAACTCTTTTTATAAATCAAGGAGTTGGATAAAGTAATATTAATCCTCACTCACATCCAATTTCTTAAATTTGTAGAAATAAAGTGATTAGATCTCTGTACTTATGATATCCATAACATACATGTACTAATCTGACAGGGCTTTGTATTATAAAGAGCGCCCGATAACTTCAGTTATCCAGTGGACAAATCCCTGCCAGTAGATAACTGAATTGTTTTTGAGTGGCTTTAGAAACATACAGTCATGTATGTTTGATATTACAGGTTTTGCAATCTTGCTGTAAATACATTATATCAAACGTTTTTAATGTTTGCATTGCTTTTCTCTGATGTTTTCTGCAGACTGTGCTTTTGGCAGATATTCTTCCAACCTTGCTAATAAAAATGACTGCACCTTTCTTTGTGCAAAGGATAAAGTACAGGTATGTTTTAGCTCAGTCTTGACAGTCAACTTTGTGATAAAAACTTTGATCAGTTAAGTAAGGCTTGTAAAACATTGGTACATGATATGTACTTGTTGTTTGTAGATGATGTATATATGTACATTGTATACACAAATCAGGCTTGAGTTCACAGAACTATAAGATATGTCCAACTTACAAAAAATTATACTTTAATATTTAGTCAGTTAAAGTTTGTAACGTTTAGAACTGTATGAGAGATGTAGTTTATTCTTCCTTTTCCAACGATGCATTCATGCACTGTGTACACTACATTAGCAATGCTAAGGTTACACATGTAAAATAAAGTGAAGTGAAGTGAACTCTCAAATAAAAGCTCTTCAGAACATAATCCTGACAGGCTTGTACAGATGTACATGATGTGGTCTAAGAGACCCTCCAGGGATATAAAATTATTTTAAGTTTTTAAAAATAAGTTTAATTGTACAATATTGTTATGTGCAAGTGGCCTAGAGTTTAAATTATTGAATTAAGTCAAGTGTAGCAACTGTTTTACAAGTCTGCAAATTTTTGAAATTTTGCAGCATACGAGTGGCATTTTGTATCCTGTGTGCTATTGCAAGTTATGTTATTGTGGCCTATTCTCACCAAGTATGGTTCAGTCTCTTAGGTAAGCATTTCAATTTCTTTTCTACAGTAGATACTTAGCATTTTAGAAAAAAACAACGTTACATCATGCTAGTTTCAGAATACTTTAAACAGAAAAATGTGCAAAACTACTATCTGTGAAAACAGATATCTACAGATTGTTACTCAAGCGCTGTTTATGTGAAGCATAGTGGAGGTGTGAAGAAATTATTGGAAGGGTCTGTTGAAGTTGAGATAGACTAACGATCGAATTAACTAGCGTTTGAGTGAGGCCAAACGTTTTCTTCAATAATTTTCAGCAATCTTAAACCTGTTTCCATTTAATCATGTTTGTGAACTATGCAGATTGGGCACGAGTTGATGATTCTGTTCTGTTCTTTTTTCACGTCATGATTGTCCGATAAGCCAGTGTTCTAGGAACATAATACCAATTCTTATAGCTAAAGGCTACAACCCGAGTTCATCTGTTATGTTTTTAGGTTGCTTTGAAAACCTGAAAGAGTTCGATTGAGTGTGAAGAAAAGTATTTCGGAAAGTTTTAATATAATCCAGTGCCTCGCTATCAAGAATCTGCCGTTTCCATTCAAAGATCAAATACTGAAAGCAAAATAATTCATTTGTGGGCTCAAGCTGATCCAGGATAGACTTCTGTCTGACTGCCCTCTTTGTTCAGCGCGTGGAGAAAGAACAATGGAGATCGAAGTATCCGCTGTTTTATTTTGCTTAAAAATGGCGTTAATAAGGCCATCTATACATGGCCTCTTGGTTCTTACAGTATAAGGAACTTCGTTCTGTCGAATGTTGTTTCACAAGACACAAATATTGGTTACAGATTTAATACTGCAGGCAGACGCAGGTAGGCGCTGTGCTGATGGCACACTCAACTCAAACGCTAAATTGATGAATAACCCATCCGTTGGAAGTAGTTATGAAAACTTGTTCTAAAATCTTGCGAAAAATCTTACAGTCTCCGTCAGTGATTTTGAAAGCTATACATACGGTTCTTCTCCTTTTATTAGGATTTTAAATGAACAGCTACACTTTTAGTAGTTGTCATAATCAAAATCGTGATAATGACTCTTAAGTGTTTTTAGGCAGAGCAACGGGTAAATTTCAGTTTCAAGTTGTAGTAGGTCTTAATCTTTGATTTATAAAATTAAAAAAAAATTGAATCATGGTGATGTCTACAGTATTGTAGCTGATTCACAATTATTTTAAGCATTTTTTGAGTTAGTTTGAGAGGAAAATTGATAGGGAAGGGGTTTGCTATTTTTGAAAGAGTTTTGAGCTTTTTTATTTTTATTTTTTAAAGTAAGCCTTAAATTAAGTTTTGGAGTTAATACACATGTTTAATCGACAAACGCCATCTTGTATGCTATCCGAGAAAAGGCGCTTCCTCGCTCAGAAACAGTGTTTTTTTTCTAATACCTTTGTCCCAAACTCCTCTTCAATTCCCTTGATCACTACCAAAACTTGACTTGTTGCTCGGACCCCTTAAGGAAAAAATAAATGGTTTATCTTTTTTTTCCAGGTGTTGTATTTGCCAGTATTAGCGCTGGTTTTGGAGAAATCACATTTCTTAGTTTTTCAGCACTTTTCAACAAGTAAGTTTTGATTAGATTGCCTATTTGCTATATGTTCCGTTTTTTGTGTTGCTGCTAGCTCGAAACTTGCTAATCAGTTAATGCGTTATATGCAATTTAAGGTTGTCTGTTTCTGTGTAGACGTTGTGGAAACAGCTATTTTTTACTCAAATAGCTGCAACAGAGTTTTCAAAAAAAATTTTCAAATAGGGTTGCAAGGAGCCATACCTTCTTAAGTTAAGGATTCCAAATAAATTAGGAGTGGCACTACCTCTTCGCAGATGTTGAAGTGCTCTAAATTTTCACTCAAACGACGTGCTACATGAGTTTATAAGTATTATCCAATTTTAGTTACACATGGTAAAACTTTTCAGTCTTTGACGTCCAAAATGCAAAACTCACCTTTCAAATTGAATCTAACTTTCTTTTGCATCACATAGAAGGATAATTTCTTTTGCTCCTTCCACGGCATGTGTGTCTTGTCGATCTTCTGCGTTCTAGTGAATGCACAGCGTTGTAATGTTTTCGTCTCATGTTTGTTTTTGCGTATAACACGTAGTTTTTTTACGTTATTGAAAATCAGTTTAAGTATATCTTATATTGTCCAACTGCCATAATTAAGAAAAACTACCCAGAGCCTTATAGCAAGTGTTCTTCAATGAAAAGCAAAGATTGTTCACCGTGATAATGGTGCACTTCACACAAGTAAGGTGTTAAACAGGTTAGTATTTTAAATTACTTTAATTTTTGTGTTTTATCAAAGTTATAAGCATTACGGAAGAAGGCAAAAAAACGCTCGAGAGTATAAGAATTAGCTAGTTCGTTTTTTTGTATTAGGAATGCCACAACTTATTTTATGTTTTAATTTCAGAGATGTTGTCTCAACTTGGTCGTCAGGCACAGGTAAACGAGGCTTCAGATCATGTGTTGTTTGACCGCACTGGGTTCATGAATAAGTGTGCACAGTTTTAAACACGAACGTCGATGAGAAAGTAACGAAGCAATAAACGACTTAATTATATCAAACCGTGACTTCACGTGGGAATGAAACGAGCTAGCCATTTTTCTAAACTGTTTATTAGAAAGCAGAACGTGAAAGTGTCAGTTTTGGAATTTTGTAGAGAACGTAAGCAGCGGAATAAGAATAATTTCATCCTTCACGCGGTTTCAAAAATAAAACTTCTCAATTAAAAAGAAATGAATGAGTTAAATAAAAGAATAAGAATATGGGAAATGGGAAGTTTAAAAAGTTTCAGTAGCCGTCTTCGCTGACGTTTGCGACAGTTTTTTTAACCCTAGAAGGCATAAGGTAAAAAAAGTAACACAAAGGGATAAGGTGGGGGGGGGTCAATCGGACCCCCCCCCGCCCATCGACTTTCGACACCTTTCATCCGATTAACTTGGTAATAGGTATATATAAAGAACTTTCATTGCACTTTCAATTAATCGAAACCATTATTTATAAAGTGTGGGAGGCGCTGCTGGTGTCCACGGGGCCTTTTGATACGCTGACTAGACAGTCTTGCTTGAGCTCCCACAATTGTCATGTTATTGTGTTGTACAATAAATTTCATACACCCTGGCTGTTTTTACTATTCTAGTCACCATTGGTCCGTTTGTAGGCTTTGTAATATGCCGGTCTGATCTTTGCTTGATTTCCCCAAATCAGTGTATTTTACCAAACAGCCCGTGTCCCTGTTGCTTCATTATCAATAGGTACCACTTGGTGTGTTTGGGGCTCTCTCGTATAAGTACACTGTCTTGACCCCCCACAGATGTCGCTATTTTCTAAACGTCAGTCACTGTCTCTGTTGCTTCATTATCAATAGGTGCCACTTGGTGTCTTTGGGAGCTTTTGGGACTCCCTCGTTTACTGTCTTGACCCCCCACAATTGTCGCTGTTTTCTAAATGTGTCACTGTCTCTGTTGCATTCTAGGCGCCGCTGATGTATTTGGGACTCTCTCGTATACTGTCTTGACCCACAACAGTTGTCACTGTTTTCTAAATCTCAGTCACTGTCTCTGTTGCATTCTAGGCGCCGCTGGTGTATTTGGGGCCCTCTCGTATGCTGGTTTGATATCCGCTGGCTTGTCTCCGAGGAACACGCTATTGCTAATGAATATCATTCCAATAGCCCTTGGTGTCAGGTTAGCAATGATCATGATAGTTATGTTTCAGATTTACAGTCGATATCTAGTTGATACGATATTGGTAATGGATAAAATTCCAATTACCCTTGGTGTCAGGTAAATAACAATCATGACAGTAATGATTCAGAATTATATTTGTAAACGATATAATGTTACCCTTGGTACCAGAGGTCGTCTCGCTTCTTCAATGGCTTATTTTATTAGCGAGCGCCAAGCGTGAGCCCAAAAGCGAGCAAGGGGCAAGACGCGAGACGCGCGTTCAGTCCTTCGTTTCGCACAAGCCTTCACAGACGCTCGCACGCGCAGTCTGACCTCTGGTACCCAGGGTAATATAATATTGACACTTTCTGGCAATCGAATATCACTCCAGTGGCCCTTGGTGTCAGGTAACAGCAAACATGGTAGTTATCATTCAAAAACACAAACGATGTAAAGTTGACACTCTTCTGGTGACGAATATCAACCCAGTAACTCTTGGTTTCCATTTGATCACTGTAGTCAGCTCCAGTACCGTTGTCATACTAGCGTACCCTTCATGAATAGTTGTCAAATCAACTCCAACACATTACAGTGTTCAAATCTTTCGTGTTCACCATTTTGTCATCATTGTTATCTGTACACGCAGTTGCAACAATCGTTACTACAATCTTCATCATCATCACCACCATCATTATCATCAATAATTACCATCTATTATACATTTATTACAGCTACTGGTTCATCCTCATACACCCAAGGAGTTTATCATCGGCTTCTCAACCGCTGCTCTCTTCCCCAGAGTCTTTTTTGATTGACGATACGACCCCCTCAAACTTGGAAGGTAGGAACTAGTAGAAGATTACACCTCAGTTTTTCCCTTTTTACAGACTTACTAATTTAGCTGGAAGGAAGGTTTTGCCGTGCTCCTTGATATTTATAGATATATATACAAAACAAACTTTTATACGCGTGGTAGTAATGTTGCAAATAAGTAAGGTATTAATTAGACATAGAAGCTGTTGATAGTGGTTACAACAGATTGGAACAGCGGTCACACCACCAGTACACGAGACCAGCAGGCAAGTGCTTTAAAGGGTCTTTCTTTAAACTGAGGCTACCTTTGGTCGGCATGCGAACATAACTGAACATCGCGATTTCTTTTTACTCTGAAAAACACGTTCTCTGCACGTTTACTTGGTTTCATTGCCCAACGCCATGTTTTAGTCAGACTGTTCGTTTGTCGAGTAACAAAGGACTTACAAACTGTAAGAGTTCGTTACGTGTCAATTTGTTCAAACGCATCCTTTTCATGATTTTGAAACGAAAACGAAGAACCGAACGCGAACAGAGTTTCTTGAGTTTTGATTTGTCAGGAGGGCAAGATTCTGTACACAGCTAACAAAGTTTCGTTTCAACAGATTGTGAACGAACAGTCACAGGTTGTAAGTCCTTTGTAACTGGGCAAACGGACAATTTGACCAAAAAGTCACTTAAATGTTTTGTTTGTAACGTTTCTGGAACTGGCAGATGTAACAAAAAGTGAATATGCAGCGAATGAGTTTTTTGTGCACCCGTTCGCCCGATAAATGAAAATCAAAACACGGCGTCAAAAGAACGTGTTTGAAAATCTGGCAAGATGTTATTCGCTGAGTGTTTGCACAACCAGTCTCTGTTCGCATTCGGTTCGCCTATTCTCGTTTCAAGGTGAAATGAAAACCTCTTTGACGTCTACATCTATTTCATAAAAGGTTGTCATAGTCAGTACTAGAACCGAAAATAACTTTTGATACAGGTATAATGTGTGATAACGCGCCAGCGAAAGTTGTTACTGTATGGCCGTGGCATTATGGTGAAGCTGAACTCTATGTCTTGCAAAGTCAATGCTAACAGTAATAAATTATCTGAGCTGCTTATACACCACTGTTTCTTTTAGTTCTAGTATCGACTATTGAATATGACAACCGTATTTGAAGTAGCTGTATACATACCAAATCGCTGGTATGTTTCGTACATAACTTAAACTACTGTGCTGAAAATTTTGGCGACTTTGTGGGTAAATCCAAACCATAGCAAGTTATACAGTCCTATTTGTTAAATATTTGTTTCTTCAGTTGATAGAACTGGATAGTGTAACACCATTGTAATACAGTCAAAGAAAGCTACTCACAAATATTTCATTTTTCAGAAAAGCAGGATTTTACTTTGGCAAAGAAATTTCAGATTTGTTTGGTAAGTTAGTCACATTTAATAAACATTTGTGTAAACTGAGTACGTTTGCCAGTTTGTTATAAGGAAGGAAGGGAGGAAGGAAGGAAGGAAGGAAGGACGGACGGAGGAAGGATGGAAGAAGGGAAGGAAGGACGGAGGAAGGAGGACAGGGATAAGGACGGACATACGGAGAAAAAAAGGAAGGAAAAGACACAGGAAGCAAGGAAAGAGGGAGGGAGGAAGAAAGAAAGGAAGGACGGAAGGAATGAAGGAATGAAGGAAGGAAGGAAAGAAGGACGGAGAAAGGAAGTAAAGAAGGAAGGAAGTCCGAAGGAGGAAGGAAGGAGGAAGGAAGGACGTTAAGACGGAGGGAAATAGGAAGGAAGTCCGAAGGAGGAAGGAAGGAGGAAGGAAGGAAGGGCGTAGAGACTGAGAAAGGAAGGAAGGAAGAAAATTTTTCTTTCTTAGCGGTTATCATGACGTTAGTATATCAATTAACTCTTTTTATGTTGCAGTCACTGCTTAAGTACATGTTGCCATTGGCGTTTGTTTACTATGCAGAGTACTTCATAAATCAAGGGCTGGTAGGTCTGAACACAGGCAACCAAAGCTTAGGATTAGTAGGCGATGTTGTAGATTGAGTCGACTTTATAAGAATTTGTTTAGGAACAAGTATTGAGTCCGCGTTCTGGGGCCATTGGAGGCGTTTTGGATGGGATTTTTTATTTTTGAGTCCCCCTCAAGTCGCCTCTAATAGCCCCAGAATGTACAAGAATGACACAAGAGAGGAACATTTAAGGTAAGGAAATTTTATAAAAGTTTGTGCCGTTTGCCACCAATTTACAACGATTTTGCGAACTCGGTATTTGTTCCTATACTAATTCTTAGAAAATCGATTCAATCTATAACAACGCTTACTAACTCTAAGCTTTGGCTGCCTGTGGTCTAAGAAAGGTTGTACTACGTTTGATTGTTTCTACTGCGTGGGGGATGCGAGGGCTACTGCGGCAATTCATCCTGCCCCCCCCCCCCCGAGCTAACTTTTTTAATTGTGATAGAAAACAGCTGTATTATTTTCTGACGGATGCCTTGTTTGAAAATTAATCGCGTGGAATTACAAGCTCTCAGAAAAATGATCCTAATCTTGCAAGTTTTTACTCCACTGGCCAGGATATTTCGCGCAGCAAATTTTCAAATGGCTTGGTCTAACATATATGTAGCATTGCTCAAATCCGATACCCCAAAAGCACGTGTCCCTGGGTAACATTTGCATAAAGTTATTTTGCGACTGCGAATCGGGATGTTTCTCTTCCACAGGATGAGCGATCGAGTGATCTCACCCTCTGCCCTTAGGCAGTGTCCGGCAACAGAAGGCGTGCTGCAACTTAAGGTGTCTGAAATTGGTAGAAAGTCACCATAAATCTTTTCCTTTGTAGGGTGCTCGTACCAGTGGAGGTTCTTATAAGTTCCATCTGTCAGAGCTCTGTTTTCTGATGTAGAGACGAATGAGTTCTAACATACAGTAACAACACTAACTGATTGATTAATGAATTGTTGTCTAACTGTGTGCGAGCTCTTGATCGAGTTGAAGTGCAAGGGCGGTTCCAGGGGATGCAACGGGTGATTGGTCTGCCCCACTTCGAGCTAACACATAAAATGAATTTAAAAAAGCAAGCTACCAGCCTACATGCTTTGTGATCAGACGATTAGTAATAACCCTCCTTTATAAAAGTCACCCCCTTTGAAAAATCCTGGTTCCGCCCCTCTAATTCGGAGGGAGGAAGATACTGCTCCCTCTGAACAATAAATGCTGCTTTGAATTAACTAAAGTCCCAATTGTCAGCTTCAAAGTTGAAAAAAGCGATGAAGAGTTGCAGTCATCTGCTTCAAGTTACTAAGTCGCCATATTGATTTTGAAACACGTGCATGCTGTTTCTAGATTAGTTTTGTTGTTGCAACGCCTGGTGAGAAGGCACCAATAAAGCAATGTGTTATGTTATGTTATATCTTGCAGCACGAACTGATTTATTGGAAAAATATTTGGATTACTCCAGCTGAACAATACAGATGGTAAGACGCTATGTTCTTGTAACAACCTCTGAGATAAGGAGGTACCTGCTGTTAATGTTTGTTTCAAGCTTGAAAAAACCGTATAACTTAAACATTTATAAAACTTTTAAGCCTTGACAGACTGCAAGCAACTTCTTTATAACGAACAGTCTTGCTGAGTGCTGTGGGTTCTTTTCAACTGTTTTTAAGGTTGTAAAGGTTTTAGGTTTTGAAACATCTAAATTTGGTATTAGCTCAAAAAGGTGCTTACAAAAAGTTTTTGTAGTATTTCGGAAAAATTCGAAAGCTGTGGACAATCAAACTCGCGTGTATTTGTTATTTGTTCAAGGTCACGACAATGTAAACACGCACATATATCATGCACCTCGAAACTTTTGTTTATTTATCAGTAAAGAATAGCCCATTTTAGAATTACGCTCCACTGTTGACAAACAAAAGCATGGAGTCGACGCCAAGTGCTCAAAAATACAACAAGTGTATGAAAAGTGGGCACCTAGCCTCGACTTGAAGTTTTTGTTTGTGAGCGCACGGAGGGTAATTCGGAAATAGGCTACTATTCTAGTTAGTACAAAGTTAATTTAAGCCAGTCTTTGAATGGTGGAAAATTGATCTAGTTGCTTCCAAAACACGTTCACATTTGACGAGTTGCTGGACTGACTAGCTAGGACTAACTGTTTGGCTTTTCCCCAAAGGTACCAAGTTGACTACCAGGTCGGAGTGTTAATTTCACGGTCATCAGTGAATATTTTCCCAATCAATAAGCTGTGGTTACTGGCCCTGCTTCAGGTATGTTCGGATAATCTGTCTCGTGAACACGCTCTCAAACCCTCAGGATTCCTTTTTTAGCTGTGTTTTAGACTACAAAATGAAACAAAGAAACGTTTTGCAGCGACAGATAGCAAGTGGTTTGCAGACAATTTTTTCTATTTAGTAAGGTAGAACAATATCAAACCTTTGTGCTTACGCTTTCGTATCTTACAACTGTGAACTACCCGTAGGTTTTAAAATTAACTTGTTAGGGGACCAACCTTTAGCGACCTCGTGGGGAGGAAAGGGGGAGGGTATGGAGTGAAAGATTGTAGAAGAGCTTGAACGATGGAACTAAGCAAAGAAAAATAATTTACACGCTGACAAGTTATAAAGAAAATGTGTGGAAAAACAGGAAAATCTTTTTCTACCCTCCTTCCACAAGACCAGATATGACCGTCTCTTGGTAATTTTTGTCGTTGTTACAAAATATTTTTTGCTTTAAATGGCCCCAAAACTCCACTATAAAATACATAGTTGCTCATCGGTGCTTGAATACTTTGAATGAAAGCATTCTAAGAATTGCTGTGTCGCATTTCGCTTGCAGTACGTGAATCTGGTGGTGCTGTTTACAGAGGCGTATTACCACTACATGCCCTCCATCTGGATCGTGTTCGCGATAGTGTTCTTTGAGGGGCTGTTAGGAGGAGCAGTGTACGTGAACGCCTTCTACAAGATCTCCAAAGAAGTAAGTTTGGTAAAAAAATTTTCCATAAACCTCCCACTGAAACTTCCCGCTTCTCGCGCATGTTGCACAGGCCATGTGGGTTTTGAGCGTGGTGATTTCTCAGTTGCTTCTCCGAATAATGCCCGCCCTTTCAGCCTCCCCTCTGGCCCCAACGTTTTGGCGTATTGAGTTTACAGATGCAACTGGAATCCTGAAATAATGAATTTTCAAAAATAAACGTCCCCTGCGTTTACCTCTACCGAGGTAGAACAACTGAGTCACACGCGTACGTACTTACTTTGGCCCTTAGCTCCCTGCGGAGCATTGGTCATCAAGCTCTGATCGCCATCATGAGTTACAACAATTTTGGACACGATTTGGGGAGGATTGGGTAGAAGATTTAAAAGGAAACAACTAATTATAACGCAACACACTTTGTTCCTAAGTGAGCAAAAGCCTGTCCTCAAAAAAGCATGCGACCTTGGCGCTCGTCTTTTAAACGTTAACCCCAAAATTAATTTTATACTACTCAAAATCCAAAAAATGAAAAGATTCCATTAAAACTTGAAAGTTGTACCCCATTTCTTTTCCTCTCAAAACATCTCCAAAAATCCTCAAAATGTTTGTGAATCTTTATCAACTACTGCACTGTGTCGCTATAACTCAAGATTGTGGTTTGTCTAAATTACAACCAAAACATCAGTAGATTAGGACGTCGTTGTGCGGAATTTCGATTCAAGTTGAACCCCCCCCCCCCCCTTAAAGGTTCTTCGAATTTAAAAAAGTGGTTTTCAACCGAGCACCCATTTAAAGCTTGAAGCCCCAAACACGACATACCATCTGTTGCTTAACTCTCCAAACTGTCTCTTAAAAATTCCTTGTAAACAAGTTATAAGAATTCTGTTTTTCATCTTAGAAAGTTTGCTGTGCATTATCAACTGGTACCTTTTCGCAATAAAACAACCTATTTGTGTGGATAATGTAAGGAGAAGATACATACTGATAAACTTCCTGTGTTGAAAGGGTTAAAACGTAAAACGAGTTGGTTCTCAACCTCCAGCAAAGAAAATCGGGCAAAAGGAGAGGAGGGGATGGGAAGAGCTTCCACTCTTCCGTATTAGCTACCAGTTAAACGTTTTCTGTGGTACTTTTACACAGGTGGAACAGAAGTACCGGGAATTCTCCATGGGCGTGACCAGTGTGGCGGACTCGTTTGGTATTGCACTCGCTGGGGCAACCGCTCTACCCGTTCATAGCTTTTTGTGTACTTACTGGAGAAAGAAGACGGGACTCATGTGAAAAAAGCTGCGAACAAAGCTAGGACGCCTGTACGACAGGCTGTTTGTTTGAAATTCATATTGAGAATTTTTCACCGTTCATTCAAAGTTCTTCATCAACTAACTCCTCCCTACCTCCCTGGTATCATCTCCGTCACGCTTCCTGTTCAGGAGCCCATCAATAGGAACCTCTATTTCCACTAATTTCTTTCAACCCTTTCCCGAATAACTACATTTTTAGAACGGCTTTTTCCCGTAGGGAATGTGACGTTAACAATACACTCTATCTAGCTCTGTTTTGAATGGTCTTTGAACTGTGTGCGTGCGAAACCTCCCGTTAGAGCCGCTCTATAAATAGATCTACTGGGGAAAGGGTTGACTCCAAGGCTTAGTATAGGAGATAAACGCTTCTATTGATGGGCCCCTGTCCAATTACAATCGTCGCAGTTCAAACCATGGCATGGTTTTTCCTGTCCACGAATAATTTCCAAGAAAACTCCTGTTGATCACTGGGCGCACCTCCTTAATTGAACGATCTTCTGGCTCACGTAATTCTCAAAATACTTGTAAATACAAATAAATTGAGCGATGTGTCGATCGTTTATATCTTCAAATGATGCTGTTCGCTTGTTTATTGCTGTCGCAGTTGTTACAAGTTTCCATTCGAAAAAGTTGTCGGCATTTTTTTGATTTTGAAGTGCACTATCCTCTGTAATAACTCATAACAAAAGACTAATGAAATTTTAAAATGTACTAATGGTTTGATTTAAAAGTTTAAAATATATACAAACCTTAACGACTTTGTGTCATCTTTAGGTGTATGAAGCGCGATACAACGCATGCATTTATATACTGGATAGTCTAATTACGTAATTCCCGAGGGGAAGAGGAAGAGGGACAATAAGATGGCTTGTACTTGTTTGTTCAGATCTGGGTGGGGTTTTGCAATAAGTGAGGCTTCGACGATCCGACGTAAGATCCAGGAATGAGCGGTGATTGGGGTTTGAACGGAGATGTCGGCTCGGAGAGATTGGTGGCGTCCTCTTGTTAACCGATGCATTCCTGCAAATTACGTGAAGTTTCACCTTCATAATTAGCTTGACATCTGCACGTGCCGTGGTAAATAACATGCGGTGGATAGTTGTTTCTGTCTTTGTTCTTAAAAGAGACTTCAATTTCTTTGTTTTCCGTGGGACTTTGAAACTACATTCACCACCGGTGAATGATACCGTAGAGATCTTTAAAATTTGCGGCTCTGTGTGTAATGGGCGTTGCGGAAAGGGAGAGTAATGTGAACTTCTATACGGTCGCCGAACCAGTGGGTATAGGGAGCAAGTTTAGGGGCTTCAAAGTTGTTGATAGTGTTATGACAAAGTTCTGAGGGTAGCCAACGTTTAGAAAAGTTTTGTTGTTTGACCATGATTCAACTTCTTCCGGGAAATTCGATGAAACATTTTGGCCCGTTGTAAGGCGCTGAGAAGTTTTAAATTGTGTTTATGTATTGGTAAATACAAAATGCGCGTCACTTTACTTTTTAAAATATTTGATACACAGCTATTTCAAAAAGGTTGTATGGTACCGAAAGGAACTCTGGGTGTAGTCATAATGAGTGATGACGCGCCAGTAAAGTTGGTATCTGCATGGCCTTTGATTCTTCACTTCCGAGCATTTCGGGGGAAACAGAATACCGAATATGGTTTCGGTTAACAAACTGAACTTAATTGATTTAAATCTAATGAGTATAACAGCTGACTGTGTGAAATCATTGACGATAGATAAGTCACGGGTTTGCAAAATATTATCCTTACCATCATTAAGATCCTTTTTGTTTTGTGAGTTCACTTCATAATATTAACTAACAGTGAAGTATGGGTTGTTCAGAGGCGGATCCAGAAATATTTGAAAGAGGGGGCCCTGTTGGCCAGAAGCTATAAAATTCTAGAAAGAGGGGGCCCAAAATCCGTCAAAATGGCTTCTGAATGCTCATTTCAGTTGTTTTCTTGAAAATCTTTTACAAAAATTCCGTCAAAAGGGGGAGGGGGGCGGGTCCCCTGGGCTCCTCCCCTAAATCCGCCACTGTGGTTGAATAACAACACCGCTACGTCTGTACGATAGAGTTTTACGTACTAACAATCAGCAAAGGTGCGCTACTGTTTTAACTGAACTTCTGATAAACGGGTAAATAGCAAACACAACGACAGATCAACACACCGCCTCTCCAAACTGAGTAGATCACCTAAACTGACGGATTTCATTCACCTTTGAACTTGATTTAGACGATCGACAAATCCTAATGAAATTTCTTTCAAACTTGAACGTACATGACGCGGATGTCCTTAACATAATACTTATGTCAACATCAAGTGTAATATTTTTCACCCGGCCCCTTCTCAGCAGTATTTGCCTTTTGTGTTTTAACTTCTTCCGGCTTTAATCTGTAGTTACAAATTGTTAACTGCGTTTTGTTTGGGAAGTGGTTAAGTTTTCCTTTAAGACCTTCGTAACATGAAATAAGTAGAGAGAAAAACTTTTAAATAAACAAAAGTTCCGAGAAAAACCGAAAGCCGAACGACGTACTCCGGCTAAGTGTCGAGAGCCGGCCTGATAGGCCAGTGAAAAGAGGTTCCGAGGGCAACAGGTATTTTGCTGTCGGTAAAGGTTTGGCTGCAGTTTTTTGGTTTGCATTACCATTTTCTTGTCTGGATTGATTGTTCGCTGGGTGTTTTTTAACGAATTTTTAACCGAGTTAGGCTTATAGTTTTCTTTTCCCTCCCCTTTAAGGGATACAAATCAGCTTGTCGGACGTTTTAAATTTAAAGACTTGTTTCAACTAAGGGACCGGTCATTATTTATCGCCTGGGGGGGTCGGAGGATTTTGGGGGGGATCACTCGATTTTTACGGGAACAGAA
>JAOBRG010280759.1:0-16055 GCA_027574985.1 Umimayanthus nakama
AACTGAACTGTGAAAAATCACAACTGAACTGTCTCAAAAATCACAACTGAACTGTCTCAAAAATCATAACTGAACTGTGAAAAATCACAACTGAACTGTCTGAAAAATCAGAACTGAACTGTCTGAAAAATCGCAACTAAACTGTGAAAAATCAAAACTGAACTGTGAGCCTTCTGGGCCATCGTACTATTCGGCAATCTGATGTGCATTGTTTCATGTTTCACTATTACAGAAAATAATTTTTTATAGTTGAATAACTAAATTCGGGTAACTATTTTTGTTGTACCTTGCTTCTAAGCTTTTGCATAATTACTATGCAACATGCATATGCACGTTTTCGAAAATATATTTTACTTAATTATTTCTTTAGCAAAACATAGAAAACGCCGCTCTTTGCTATCGAGATGTCGAGGCATCACTCACTAAAAAAATGCGCGTGTTTTTAAGCAATCTGCTTGGTTCTAACATCTTGATAATTTAATAGTAAGCGTTACGTTTCAATCAGTTAAGTTCTGCTCAACTACAAAAGCTTTTAGAAAATTTTACGTTGAATTAAAAGCAAACTAAATTGTTGCTACAAGACAATGCGTTTTCTTCTTACTAGAAAATCAGATGTTTTCCTTCACGTTTTAAATGTTCTTCTTTTTGACTTTGCTACTCCAAAATGTTTATTTTCTTTACTTTTTATTTTATTGTTCCTAGTAATTGTCGTTTTATAGGTTTATTTGAAAATTTGTTAAGTTTTGCTAAAATCAAAGTATAAAAATGTTTTATACTATCGCTGTTTGTTTTCAGTATAACATTATGTATTTTGTAATAGATAAATGTATTGAAGGTTTTGTTCATTTGACATTTCAGGTAAATGAAGTATAATACTGACCATTATGCTGTACACATTTATCTTAAATAATGAAAATCTTGATAAGTCCATTTTTCTCAACGCGATTGAGATAGAAATACTTTTAAATTAAAATAATTTTCTAGTGTAATCACAATTTGATTTTATCCAACTTGTCGAAAAATAATAACATATCTGTAACACGAAGCTAAATGGTCGATTCCTAAGAAACGCAACATTGGCAGGAACTGAAGAAGGTCTTTCAGTCTTTGAAAACGCAATGTTATTTTCAACCCTAATTTCCGTAAGTACAGCAACTTTACTGAAAGAATTTATCCATCAATCTGTTCCAATGTGTGTCTGTTCCTCGATACCCAATGCAATGGACAAAATCAGACGCAGAAAACCTGAACAAATCAGAGTATCATGGAAGAAATCATCATGCGAAGAGAGTTGATATAGCAAGAAGTTAAGAAAGTGGAGTTGGATTGGAAATTTAACGAGAAAGGACAACAGCGACACTGAAAAACGGCCAAACAAATTTTTTTACCAGAGAAGGCATTGAAGAAGGGGAAGATAAAGATGACACAAAAGTGATTGGTCAAGTTTGAGTTATCAAATTAAGAATGAGACTGACTTGAGTCTCAGAAAGATGGTGCGATACCAAAGGCCTTTGCAAATGGCAACGGACCGTATGTCGAGGTCTAACTTATGATTCTTAGGACTGGAGATGTTGTTGATACCTCAGCATCACCAATATAGCAAAAAGTTTTTGCTGTATTCCTTTGAGAATATTTTGCTTCCAACTGATTTTACATACTTGTTCGTTCTTGGTTTCAATAACTTTTAGAGTTTTAAGAAAAAACAGTACGTACTTGTGACATCACTATACAATAAACAGACTAGCGGAATAAAGAAAAGTACAGTACAGTCTATATCTCCTATATTAATTAACAACAACAAAATTAAACATTTTTTTTGCCGAAGCATGACAAGTGGTTTGTAAGTTCTGAAGCACTTAAACATACATCGTATTTATAGCAACAATGCAGGTATATGTGCTATTGAAGGTATAAAACCTTTGGTTCTTCTAAAGTAAGGTTTAAAAAGATAAAACAAAATAATTTGGCAATATTAAACACTAATTTAACGAATGGTAGCCGGATATAAACAGGTGTTTCGGTACGACTTTGTAAAACAGCAAGCCTGCCGACGCACAGATATTTTATTACTCTAGCTTCTGAAATCTCCAACATCTGCAAATATTAGACTATCGTAGATTTTCTTATTGTATATCTTAAATCGTTTGGTTTTAAAACGCTTTAAAAACTGTTTTCTTGATTATTCAACCATAACTAAATATATTGAACTTACCATAGATCCTATTCCACAAGTTTTCCGCAAAGGAAGTATAATTTTTTCTAATATCACCAAATCCACATCGGCAATATTTCAATCACGTTTTCTTGCTGCAGAGAAGGAAATTAGAATTAGGGCGGTACTTGATCTTCCTATTAATTTTAAGGCGGGTTAAACATATTAAATATTTTCATTCCTTGAAGAAAATTATATATTCTTTTATGCTTTGAGTTCCAAGTTTTTTAGCCCTTTTTAAATATTTAAATATTTCAATTGACATATTTTGAGGCTTTTGTGCACGTATTATGGTTACGACGTGTTTCTTAAACTAACAATCGGTAGATTCAAACTTGCGTTTTCGTGTAAACAAGACTTGATCTTTTTAGTTAATAAACACGCTTGTCATCACTTTTGAATAGATGTAATAGTACATTATTGTTATTATTACTCTTTATTGCGCTTCTTTTCGATGCAAATAAATGGGATTGAATTATAACCATTAAATACCTTGAAGACAATCTGAGTGATTAGAGCGCGTGAACTCAATAAAAAATAGAAAAATAATTATTACCGAAACTCATGCGAGATCTACAGTAATGTTCACTTGAAATGGCATGTTCGTGAAATGCTGAACGTAACAAATAAAGCTTTTCAACCTTTAACTGTGGGGGGAGGGGGGGGGGCAGTATGAGCAGAACAAAAAGATTGGTGTCGTTTCGGATTTCTGAAGAGAAATTGCGCTATACATTTCAGAACATAAAGATCTATTGATTTTACTTCATCCACCTGTCGTAATGACTCTGTATTAAATTGAGCTAAAGGTTTAAATAGTCTCATTTGGTTTGCTTCTTTGCAGAAGGAACTTTGTAGGAATTAACTTTCATTTTAAGATACATATCTCTAGGGCTTTTGGTTTGCCACAGACAATACAGCATGAGACACGTTTGGACTTGTTTGCTTCTTGTCGCTGTACTGACAGCTTGCCTTGGAACAGGAGAGTGTTTCTCGGCTTCTTGGCCTGGAGGAAAGCGAGCTGCTAGACCTTTGGTACGTATTTGTAATACGGCAAAGCCTCTCGAAGTTTATCGCTAAAACGATTCATACTCTCGACTTAATTTTTGGGTCATTTTTATCACATCACAACACTTCGGATTCGTTTCAGTTAAGTCTCTAAGTTACACTGCAGTGCACTTTGTCCGTTGTAATCTTGTATATTTTGTATCAAGTTTATTTGTTGTGCTGTTGTTTTCTCAACACTCCCTCGCCTTCTGCGTTCCCGCTGGCTTCTGCTGTCAAAAACTACATTTCACAATATATTTTTATTTCTTTTTATCAGAACAAATCTATAAAAAATGAAGCAGCTTTTACGTTAATGAAACGTTTCGCAGCTAAAAAAATCTTTACGAATTCGTGAGCCATTTCCAAGGTTATGAAAGCCTGCAAGAACTGTTTAACATGCTATAATTTTAGCTGAAGTTGTGTTAGATGAAAATCAGTGTTTCTTGATAAGAACAGTTTACAAACAAACTTATCTGTGTTCCAAGCTAAAATTCGAATGATGAATATCATAGAAAACTTTCCCTTTTTATGATATATTTGATTTACTTTCATTTCTTACGTTAAAACTGCCAAAAACTTTAACAAAAGCTTCGGCCAAAGGATACCAGTCCTGCTTCCTATTCTGAGCAATTGTTTACCACTGTGCTATTATTTTTTAATTTCATTGTTGCAGTTTCTTTCTTTTCGCGAGTAACTCGATGTTCTTGTTCTTTTCAAGGTCCCACAGCTGAATATGGAGCAGGCTACGTGTGCTGCAGCCATTCAGAGATACTGCAGAATTCCAAACAAAGAAACACGGGGTCGTGTCATTAACGATGTATGGAAGCCATGACTTTTAGTCATTGTCTTAACAAGAAGCAAAAAAGATATGGAGATACTATTTACATAACTGTAAATCTGGCATGTCTCCACTTACCTATAAAATATATTTTTGGTATTAAAAGCAATGGAAAGGAAGGAATACTTCATTTGAACGCCATTTTACGTGTCACTGTAAAGATATGTTTTGCTGAAAACGCTATACCTTGTTTGAACTCATAAAAACTTGTATGTTGGTCTGAGAATTAAAAAATATTTAAACTATTTGTTGCAATAAAAATGGGAGTGCACCATTGTTAATGTGTAGCTAAGGCCCGAGTCAAACGTCGAGATTCACATGCGCCGAATATAAAAGCGAATGAGGTGGAACAATAGATCTTAATCATTAGCGATAGGCTCGGCATATGTGAAATTCGACGTTTGACCTGGGCCTAAAACTGTACTGTTTTCAACTTTATTAAAAATGTCCGGATTTAACAGTCGTATAATATAAAAGGTGATACTACATTGCGAAACACACGACCCCAAAAGAGATAAGCCTGCTTTACTTTCGGAGGGGTTGGCGCAGTGGTTAAGATCTCTGCCTCCCAATCCTGAGGTCCCCAGTTTGATGCCTGGACTGGTCGAGGGTTGAATATTTGGGTGACTTTCTTTCCCGCTAAAGTTCACACAGCTTTCCATCCTTCCGGGGTTGGTAAAATGAGTACCAGCGTACATGGACCGCTTTGAAGCGGCTGCCCCTTGCGCCTATATATGCTTCCGGTCCGCTGGGGGTAAACTGATCATTGTATAGCGCCTTTGAGCATGTCACATGGAAAAGGCGCTATATAAATGCACCAAATTACTTTACTTTACTTTACATCGTTCATTCCATGACCATCTCACTTGTGCTAATAGTACTTGAAGACTCCTTTCGATTTTGGCCCTATTGTTTTCATATTGTGTAATGGATAGTTCTTGTACGTAGTTTTTGATGATGTGTTTTGCTTTTATAATCTGTAATTTACGTTCTTCCTTTAAATCACTTTTAGTGAAAAGAGCCACCCAGTAAAATACTGTTATTTTACTTTTAAGTAATTTAAAAATCTCGACACCTTTTTTACTTGGCTCTCCACCTTATGTGACGGTCTTTTCAGATCGTAGTAACAAATTTATCTCGCAAACGTCACTCTTTGCCCCCTCCCAGTTACAACCCAAAGAAAGTCTTCGCACACGAATCGTCTCAAAAAAGTGTGTACAGAGAATGTCGGTAAACCACCTCATGTTGGTAGTTTTTAACTTGTAGGTGTTTTAAGAAAATTTTTTGTCTTAATATAATTTCTAAATTCATGTATGCTACGAACCAATTCATCCACATTGCTGCCGATGTTAGTTTTCTTAATAAAAAGATGTCATTGTTTGTACTACTTTATTATTATTTTAAACAATAATTAAACAAACTCAACACTTCACTGCGTTAAACCGGCTAATTTTAGAAATTGAGAGTTTGGACAATTTGCACTCTTTTACAAAACTTTTTTGTGAAAGATGTAACAGCGAAGTAAGAAATTAATATTTTATTAATAAAATGGTTGCTTTTACTCAGATTTGGTTTCGACAAGTTGGGAAAAACACTGCCTTTCACACATTTTTAGATTAGTTTAAGTAAAAATGAGTGTTTTAGCTTATTTTTGGAAACAAGGTTTTTCACTCGAACTTGATTCACAGACCCTAATTCAGAAGGGGACATGTCAAAAAAGTTGTTTGGACGTCACATGATGAAATACGTCTGTACTGTAAGAAGTCCAAAATTCAGTACATAATCTTCAGCATTTCCTGGATAAATTGAAAGCGGCTTTGCTACTTAACTTCTATTAACTTTTGGGTGATTTGTATTTAATTGAAAGAGAGCTTTTGTCATAAGGCATTGAACTTTGTAATTACGTTTATAGAATATACTTTTTATCTCAAGAATGGTCAGGAAATCGTCGAAGTTATATAACTCAAGTTTTAGGACGACGCAGATCTAACATTATTTTATTTTCTGTTTTGTGTTCTTCAGTTTACAAATTATCCACGTTGAATCAATTTTCGGTGTTTAGACAGTTTTTAAATTCAGGAAATGTTTGATAGCAAAGTCATGTCTCGAACGTATTTGCAGGTGAATAGAGAGAAGGGAGGGGAAGAATTAACTGTTTAGAATAAATTTCACAAATGGCATTGTTTTACAAAAAAAAAATGGTCAATCAAATGACAGAATTTATTGACGAGAAATATATCACACTTGCGGGAAAATATACTTTTCTCTTTTCGAACGTTTAGTTGACTGAACTATAAACGTATTTTAAAATTTCGATTTCTTTTAAAATTGTAAAAATGAATAAAACGTCCAAAACTTACGATGGTTCGGTGTTCAACTTTGATTATTTTGTTATAATATTGTGTCGCTTCTCCTGTGGTAAACTGATATGGCTGTAAACGTAGGTTCTCTAAAGATCACGCAGTAGCTATTGAAGACATCCTTGGAAGCAGTGGAGAGTTCTTTAAAGTGTAACTGTTAGGTCGAATCAAGTATACACGAGTTTTTTCATAACAACATCTTTATAAGAACAACGAGGCTCAAATTTGGCCAAAAACCAAGTAAAACGTATAAGCAATCCAGGCTGGGATTTGGAATCATAACTGCAAAGTTTTCTTTTCTTTTAAGAAAAGAAAAATTCTATTAATATTTTCCTCAATGTCGATTTTATCGAGCGTTGAAACACTCCAAATGTTAAGATCGATCAACTTTCGGCCATGACGAATGATGTGTGATCACACGGTTAATTACAGGTTATTTGGGATATCTTAGGAGTTATTTTTACAGCTGTTCTTCTCATAAGAACAAAATCAGAACAACTTTCCTATAAATCTTAGTACGAAAAGTGAGACTCAGCGAAAATTTACTTGTCCTTTCACGAAAAGCGTGTAGTGTTTGATCGACAATAGTTACTAATTTAAAAAAACCGACCACGCCTCATTCAGTGCAAGTAAAACTCCAAAAGCACAATTGCTTGAGTTAATACTTAAAGTCGTGGTAGCCATAAGGGACGATGCCTTCTATCTTCTGTCCTGACCTAATACGCAGTTCTAACGGAAATGGCGTCATTCGTTTGAAAATTACTCCGCCCACTTTCCCTTTACTCCACTTTACTTCCGTCGTATCTTGCACTATATCCCCGCCCCATCCCCTTCTCCTAAACCCCACCAAAGAGTAAACGGCAGCATCAGACAACAAAAGTCTACTTGTAAAAAGAAAGTTCCTAATCTAATCTTCGTCTACTTTCGGCTTTTATAAGCGGAAATTAAAACGAGTTAGAACTGACGTCAGCTGCCCGAGGACAAGAAGATATCTTGTTGCACAAAGGAGAAGCAGCACAACATACACTCAGTTGGGTTTTCTTTGCTTCAAGCGAACACTGCATCGTAGGTCTTTGTACAACCTTTATTTAAACTTTTAAAGTCTCAATTAAATATAACGAGACAAGGCATAAAACAAGAGAACAATTCGGTAAACCCAAGGAGTAAATGATTACATACGATTTTGAAATGACGATGAAAGAGCAGTACACTAATGTCTAAAACTACTTCTTTCCTTTTTTATAGAAATAAAATGAACTGAGACTGCACAGATATTCGACTATGATGTCCCTGAAGCACACGCTTTTTTATAAGAACGAGTAAATTTTGTTCGAGCCTCGTTGTTCTTAAGTAATTGCACAACTTGAGCCTCAATGGTCTTGAACTATTCTTGTTCTCATCACGTCAGTTTTCGCTTCGGCGCTGTCATAAAAGTTCTAGTTTAGTTTTTTAAAACACTCAGTTTTCTAACAGCATGAAAACCTGCAAGGAAACGCTACATGTTATAACGTAATGCCGTGTGTTGTGTTTATTAACCAAAGCTTTCAGTTACAGTTGAGTCCGAAGCCGAGACTCAGTTGTTCTCAGCTTGTTTGTAATTTTTGGACAAATTTGGGCTTCGTTGTTCTTATAAAACTGTTCTTATAAAAAAGCAAATCAGTAATTGACCACCAGACATCGGTACAATTGTGTTCGTGGTTATAAGACTAACAAAAAAAGTTTTGGTCGCTAATAGCCGTTTTTTAAAAATAATGTATTTTCTCTTAATCGCTGAAATAACAATGGTGTTTTAAGCTTAATAACTTTGGATTCGGCTTTTTCCGGTGGATCGTTTGCAGCCTGTCGTAAACTTTTAATATGTGATATTAAATTCAAATTTCAAAAATGTTTAATCGCTCTCCATATGCTAAATACTCGGCTTAATGAATCCGATCGGCCGTGCTTCAAATTAGAGCTTTAGAATGAGGAAAACGATATGCTGCCATGCCGTGCAGTTTATATATAAGCAATAAACCTTCACAAGGTGACTAGTCAAGTTGAAGCAGCCATGAGCCAACAGAAGATGATCTTTATTGTTTTGATTAGTCTTCTCCTAACACACGAAGTTGCATCCTTCTCTGGTGGTTGGGGAGAAGGAAAGAGATCAGAAAAGGCTATGGTGAGTTGCAACTTGTGATGGTTGTTTGTTTTCAATACGCAGTAGCCATTTTATTTGGGTTCTTTACGGCATGTATTATAACAATAGTAATTCCTTGCACAGTTAGACACCCCCCCAGACACCCTCATACAAAGTCTGGTGTTACTCGATGTTTTTCTGGTGCCATTCTGTGTAACTAAATAATAACACAACGTCATCAAGTTTTATGATTTAGCAGTTTCCAAGTTGTTCTTTGGCTACATTGTTTTCGAAAGTATATCCGACGTCTAGAGGATGTCATATAACTAGAAAGAACAACATAAACTGTAATTGTTCAATGAAAATGTGGCGCTTTATATATGAAAGACGTACTGAAGAAATATACAAGAAAAATTGCTTCTGATTGTCTAAAAGCAGTGCATTTTGTTTGCAATTCAAGGAATAAATAGTTATGTCATGTAACCACACCTATAAAACTAAACAATCTGACTTGCCTAGAAACATTGCAGTTCAAAACAACCTAATCACCCGCGACAAGAAAAATAGTGTGATCTAGCATACTACGCGCGGATTGGTTACAAAATTTAAATAGCACTCTGTAACAGAAAGTTAAACAGAGAATATCCTATATTAAAAAAATTGCAGCTATATTTTGTTTCCAAAGCCTTACATTGTGATAGTTTTTTATATAAGGCCCTTAAAATCATTACTAGCGAACTTTAATTTGCTCTTTCCATTTATGGCATTTACTGACTGTTAACACCAGGATTTCAATTGAACGAAAAAGCCTGAGAAAGGTCTGGAAAAGTTTTTTTCCAAACCGTGGACAAATGTATTTAAGAGCTTTTTTTACTTTTATTTTATACTTCTTTGGCGTGAGAATGGAGAGGAAGACACGCAATGAAATACTGAAAGGTAAATAATTTTTGAATCTTTTGGAACGTGCTTGCTGTGGCAACAATGTTTTGACAGTTTTGATGCCACATCAAAAAAGCAGTCGCAATCAAAGATATACAATCAAATCTATCTTAACTTTGATGCATTCCTTAAAAGAAAATTCACTTTCTATAGAAACCAAAAAGAAAAAACCGAAAACAAAGGTTCTGAAGTTAGTTATGGAAACAAAAAACCGAGGAAAAAGAAAAGAAATTAATAGTTAGAACGCATATAAGAAAAGAAACTTTAATTAAAAATAAAAGTATATAATCATTTAAATGGATGATAAAAAAGAGAAAAAGAAGCTAAATCAGGACGGATATAAAAGCTACCGAAGAGTATCGAAGCCGGAACAGCCAGCAACAAATTCCAGTCCTGATGTCTGAACGGCGAACGACTTTGAATAACCTCAGCTACAGCCTCGTTCCCAGTCAACCCTTCAGCTTGTTTGGTCGGTTTGGCCAGCGGCGCGGTTACCTAATTGTCTTGATACAAGCTATCTTGAAAAATAACCGCTGAGTAACCAGGCACGGAGCGGCCGGTTAGAGGAGGATGCCTTGGGACAAGTCTAGTTCAGCTGCCATCTGTGGCTTGCCTGTCAGGCCACCGGTCGGAAGTTCGAATACAAGTAGAACACAAAGCACCAACAACAATGCTTTGAGTGCCCTGCTGTTTCCTCGGTTCTTTGAGTATAAAGCAATAAGCCGAAAATTCCAAACAAACGGGGCGACAACTTGAATCAATTGAAAATGAAACGGGAATTATTGTACTATGTAAACTTGGTACGAGTGTGGTAATGTTTTGCTCATCCTGCATGCAATGGACATTCTACATCTCTTTGCCTGCTGTTATGTGTGACGTACAGCCTTCTCTTTTTTACAAGATATTTTTTAATAAGAACATGAGGTTGAAAAGACCCAAAATTAATGAAGCTGCTAAGAACAACTTCTGTTTGCTTGTATAATCACATTAAAAACAGATGGTTGTATCTTTGGTCTCGCCAAGATAATATTCATGAACAAAGGCTAACATGGTTGTATAATCCATTCATTGTTTTCAATTTCTAGGCTCAGTTAACTCCATTGACTAGTCGAGTAGCCATACTCCTACATATCGGATGAAAAGCTTATCTAATTGGTGATATGGAAACTGTGTGCTATATTGAAAATGAGAAACCTGGTTCCGACTAAATGCTTATCTTCAAAAAATTTTAGCTGTGCAAAAATTAATTGATGTCGTTAAATTCTATGTTATAAAACTCAGGACAGCTCTTGTTGGGATTTTTTTGGTTTTTGAAGTCATTATCTTTTAATAATTCAAGTTCATTGGAAGGAACTCCTCGATTTTAGGTGCGTTAGTGGAAATAAAAGTAAAACTGAGACGGTTGTTTCTAAATCCCCTAGACTCGCGGTACTTTCAATAATGTGGTGGTCGTCGCAAAACTTTGAGTGTTAAATAATTCTAGTATACCAGACTGAAGAAAACGCTTTAAAGTTCTTTACAGTGCCTAATAAAGTAAACAGTAGAAAATGGTTTCCTTGCCATCAACAGCTTGTTTTCAATAAATGAACTATGAGCTGGAACTCCAAACGAAACCATGGGACTAATATATAAAGTGGGCGTCTTATATTGAGAAATTGATTGACACATTGATTTAAAATTAATCTGAAGTACGTACACTCACTACACATAAAAAAGCATAAAAAAATTAAGGAAAGAGGGTAACGTTTCATGATACTGAAAAGCAATATTTGGTGAAATTTTCCGGGGCTTCGTAGATGAGCGAAGGCCTTTCTACAGAAAAGAGAAAAAAGTTAAATAAGTTTTGCATTTGAAAAAAAAAAGTTTCTTTTTCATTTGTGGTTGTTCTAATTTTGACCTCTTAAAAAGTAGATTTTCAACAAAAATGGTAGTGTATGTTATCGATCTCAAAGTTTCCTATTTGATTTTTAAATCAAATAAAATTGATAATAAGATAGAGTGTTAAGTTCCTTAAATAGGACTATTTTGAAAATTAAAAGGAGATTGTATGTAGGTAAAGAAAAATACCTCGCAAAACCATTTTTTTCCTTTTTATTAAAAGAAGTAAAGGTCCCCATTAAGTAGTAATCTATACGTGATCCAAATTTCATTGTTGTATTTTTTTTAGTCTTTTATTATATTTTCTAGCAATGACACATAATAAAATAATGACAATTGCCAATAACCATTTAACATGAAGGAAATTTTACCGTTTCTGAATTAGTTTTTACGTACAAAGGCTGTTTCAATAGTAAGTTCTCGCCTAAGGTTGTGCCGAAAAGGTTTGTTTGTTTTCAACGAGGAAGAGCTACCACACGAAGTTAAACCATTTTCTCATCCCTTCTTCTCGCTGGTTCGGAATTATGAAATGACTAATTACATCTCTGAGAACAAATAAGGCTTATTGGGGATCTTTAATTACACAGTCTGGCGCTAGAGGTAAGTAGAGATACTACTGAAAGGTGAAACGCTACTAAACATGTGCATGTGGGCTACATTTGACAAGGCAAATTGTTAAAAAAAGGATCCAACAATGTCCTTAAGTTTACAAAATTTCGTTCTCTTCAAAAACCATTTTTTTCATACCATATCATCCTCAAGGAATATTTCTGACGGAAATGAACAGTCGACAGTAGTTGTTGAATACGAAGTCTATTTAATACGTCCCTTTCTCAATAAACACTGTGGGCTGGGCAAATTAACCCAGAGCAATATCTAAAGGGTACCGGCACAATAATTAAGCCAATATATACACCACAAAACTTTCTGTACGGTATAGTTCAGTTCAGTTCATGCTCAAAAGTAACTCAAGATGAAATCTTCGCTGGTTTGCGTCTTAACTCTTTTCTTGGCCGTTTCTCTGGTCGAGAAAAGTTTGGCCATGAGTGGCGGAATTACAATGCCTGGTAAAAGAGCTTTCAAAGCTGGGGTAAGCTTTTTGTAAAAATGGCAAGTCAACACAGTTTCTCTAGTTTTCAAACAACAAAACTACAAACAAACGTTCAAAGAGTTTGAGCTACAAGTTCAGATAACTGTATCTATTCATGTTTTTATATAAGAGCCATTTTAAGTACGGCCGGGGCTTAATTGCAATGTTGTTTATTCTTGGCAACTTCAGATTAAATTATTCTAAAGAAGACTTAACTTTTACCTTTACATGTATCAGTTGGAACATTGATTTCATTGCAAACGACATGCACCGTGAATCATTTTTTTTGTATTGTGTGCGAGGTTGGCACAGTTGGTAAGGTAACACTGGAAAAAAGCCCCTTGGGAAGTATCGTAACGTTTGCACCCAGTAGGTTGTAGAAGGTCTCAATACACTGTGAGACAAACACGAAACAAGATACCCTTGTTAGCATGCATGATGACAAACTGTGTTCTCCCTTCTTTAATTAGTGTATCCATCCATCCATCTTTCCATCCATCCATCCATTTATCCATTTATCCATCCATCCATCCACCCACCCACCCGTCCATCCATCCATCCATCCATCAATCCATCCAACCATCTATCCATTCATCCTTTTTGTTTGTGACGTTGTTTCAATATTGTAAACTGCAAAGCATTCAGGTATTTTGCACCTACTTGTAAAGACACATACTAATATATTTATACTACATTTGAATTTTAAAATGATTTTCTAAAGCTGTTCAGAAACTAAAATGTCCAAATATGTTCCTACTCAGTCCCCTCTACCACCACTATGGAATCAGTCTCGATTTTTAAAGATGTTTCGCAATCCAGCTGTGTTTATCCCACACGGAAGGTTTCACGACGTTTATTAGGAATCATACATGAATTGACATTCTTTGAAGAACATTTCGTTTAACGAAGCTGCCCATATACCTTTAATACAACTAATTGCCTAACACAACTAGTTGATGTTTTGTTGTTAGGATCTAGTGAATTGAAAACGGACAGGTCAAATGAAGCTTGCTAAAGATTATATTGTGCATTGGCTCCGTTGGGTATTGTTACTAACGAAGGTTGGGTCAAAGAACATAAATTTCAAACTTGATTAATACTTGTTTGTTATGATTTGTGTCCATCTAGGCAAAAGGCGTGTCCCCTGCCTGTGCTGCCGCTGTGATAAAGCAGTGCTGGCTCAAGGGAGCACCTGATTCCTTCGAAAGACAGGAACAAGATCATCGAAGATGAAAGAGCTACACGTTTACGCCCTGCATGTTAACAACTGACACTATGATGTCAACTGTAAAGGATAAAAACATCTTGCTTGTAAAAGCTTAACATTTCAATACATTATAGATTCTATTCTGCGGTCAAGACGTCTGGAAACATGTAATAATTACAAACTAAGGTGTAAAACTCCATATAGTTTATAATTAAAAGAAAGCTTGGTGATAGCGTGGCATCAATAAAAGACAACTGAAGAAAGTAATAACGGTTGTGTATATTTCTGCCTTTTAATACGTACGTAGTTCTTGAGATCAACAGTATCAATTGGTTAGAAACTTTCAAACACAACGACTGAAAAGCAGCAAAAACATTACATCATACTTTTGCTCACCTACATTCTTACAGTATTGCATGAGGAAATACAGTTAGGGAGGCCTTGTTTGCTTTACAGAACATGTTTTGGGTTTTTGTTCTTTGTTTGTTTGTTTGTTGTTATGTTTGCATCTGTGTTTGTGTTTGTGTACTTACGTTGGGACGAGACAACTACGGTGTGGTTCACTGAGAAAAATGAAAGAAATCGACTTTTGTATTAAATTTTAACACAAGCTGTGCTTCAAGTGCTTGAAAGCAAAGTAAATTGACCACTTTTCAAGAGTTTCGAGCCCCATTCTAGTGCCCGCGCTAACTTCAAAGATCCGTGTTTTTGCAACGAATATGCTATTGCAACGACAATTTGGTGACTTTTATAAAAATTATCGGAGACGACAATAGCGTGTTGATTAGATCCGTACCAATTTAATGAAACATCTAATTAATAGGCATTAGCCTAATTGGTAAGTGTACCAAGTTTGATTCTAGTAGCTTTAACCGTTTTGGGGGAAAAGGCCGCGGGCGCTTTGTGCCTTTCCCCCCCCCCCCTCCCAGTGTAGGACCAGCCTGAAAAAACCCCGTAAGAAAAAAGCCCGTGTAAGATAGGCTTCATTGCATTCTAAATAGCTTTAAACAGTATATAACGTGCCACCTGGCCTGCCTCCCTGCTCCGCGGTCCCCGAAGTGGTGTTAAAATGGTGCTTCTTCGTTTGCCGTAACAACTGATTTCCAAAAATATACTTGAAATGGTCCCCCAATTATTTTAATTTGGCTTCCAATTTTTGCTGCTTGGCCGATTGCCAAAAGCTTTGTTACAACTGTTCGTTGTTTGTTAACACATTGTTTGACGTTAATTTAGTGACGTCAGGATTGATGACACCATCAAATTAAGACAAGCAATTTAAGCGTAGACTGCAAAACTTCAACAATAACAATAATATCAATAACAAAATTTTATTTACACTCTTTTTGTAACTTTATATTTACAAATTTTGAAATGAAATAGCAAGAAAACAAAAAATGAATAAAAAATAGTCCATCTTGATACTAGTTTACAAGTTTCTGAGACAGTAAGTTTAGTCCCTCTGAAACAGACGCTCCCTCTAGATTAAACGCTCGAGCTATTTGTGAGGGGAGTGATTATTCGAGAAAACGTGGTATTATGGCCCGTGATCGAAAGGAAATCAGTACAATTTGTAGACATAATTTGCACTGTGAAGCAAAGTGACGCGTAACCCCCACCCCCTCCCTATGGTATTTTAAAGCTTTGGGGGTTTCAAAATTTCAAACTTTCTATGTTACAATAAGGAAACTACAGCATTTCCCATCTAGCACCTTTATTTTATTTAGGGATTTTTATTACACTTGAGGTCATGATCAAGTGTAATACGGGAACAACAGTTTATTAGGTTCTTGATCAAACTTAAGTACATTAAGACCTTTATTACACTCTAGCCAAATCTTGTTACTCGTGGCCGTGACTGGTCATGAGTCTAGGTTTCATCTCTGGTCCTATTTTTTTTTAGGGGGGGGCAGGTTACCATTGTGTTATAATCCATTTTTCCCAGTAATTTGAGTCGTCCAATTAAACGAACATTAACCCAGCACTGAGGCGCCACGCCAACGCAAGTTCAGTGAGTTTATTAAAGTGTCTGTTACAATTTAAAACCAGAAACGGTGATTCTAGAGTGAGTAAAAGACATAGTTTTCAATCGTCAGTGATGTCTTAGAGTTGTATTTCCTAATAATATACAGCAAGTTTCTGCTTCGCCGCTCGGATTTTGTGTTACCTAAACCGTTCAACTGGTTCTGTGGAACAGAAAGAAACTGCTCGCAGACTAGTTTTGTCAGGAATTGAAATACATGCCGATATCATGATTGCTTTCACGGTCTGTGGTCGTCAGGATATCTTTTCTTAAGATACCTTATTACAGGAAATTTTAGCGTCATGTTTATTTAGCGATTTTGAGACTCAAATATTTAGCGACACTTTATTT
>JAOBRG010280870.1:0-16053 GCA_027574985.1 Umimayanthus nakama
TTATAAGTTTTGAGGGACCCATCCCCCCTGCCCCCCCCCCCCCCCACCCCCTGTTCCCCATTCCCTGTTTTTGATGTTGCCCAGAAACATTTTTGTGCCCGGCTACAAATTTTGTCACAGTTTGCTACAATGTTTCCAAGGTGGCTAAATTTAGAAACATTCAGGATACATGTACCATGCAAGTTCAATGTTGCACACTATATGTTTCCTTGTTTAGCCTGGCCTTCACCTAGGTGACAAAGATCCAGCCAAGTTTTGGTGGCCAAGGTGTAAGTTTTTGGAAACTTTTCCTGCTATTTTTATCCATTTTTGCACTCCTAAACATGAACTTTTTGGACATAAAGTTATCTAATTTCTTCAGAAATAACTAGTATAATTTTGAGAACACATCAGGGCTGTCTGTAGTTAAATTAAAAGTTTAGGGGACGGCATTTGCTTCAATGTCTAACGCCTAGATGCAGGTTATCTTCAATTCAGCAGATTGTTTCGACTTTTCAGTGCGGGTTGGACTCTATGCCTGTGAATATGATTATACTCTACTCTATGAATATGTAATATAAATAACAATTGATTATTGTCTTGAGATATTGTGATTATCAATTGTCAGGTACACATCATCACTAACTATTATTATTTGATAGTTTCCATTTGGGTTGAACTTCTTAGGGTTGGATATGGGTACAATTTTATACAAAACGAGTAGTATTATGCACCAATCTGAATCACTGTAAAGCCCAAAGGGCAGTAACGCTCTACTCTGAGAACGAAGTATTCCATTGGTCAATAAACAATAACAGTAACAATAACTTAAACTTTTTAACAATAAGCTATTGTGAGTTTCTTTACGGTTGGTCAGTTTTAGGCTAAAGGATTTGGTTATTGGTATTGTGTTTTTATCCAATGGGATCTTTCGTTCTCAGAGTAGAGGGCGACTCCAAAAGGGAAGAGGGGAGATTAGGGCAGGCACACATGGGGATGACAGCTAATGATGGGGTTGTCTGGCCATTTTAATGGGTGTTGGCAAGTTTTTACAGCAAATAAGCCATCAATTTGACCATTAGCAATTGCCCAGGGATGGGGAATTTCAACAGTTCTTTTCTGAACTCGAGTTCCTCACCTCCCTTCCCCTTCCAACCTACCCTTAACAACAACAACAATATTTTATTTGCACTCATTTTGCAATTTACTATTTACAAAGTTTGAACAGAAGAAATTTTAAGAGTGCTAGGACTCCGTATGTGGTAACATTCATAGCTGCTTAAGGGTATAGTTAAACAGTACATGTAAGCTACAACATCGTAACATCAGCCTTAACGCCAAAATCTGTGCCGTCTCCCCCATTAGTCCCGTGGCTAGATACTTTGAGATATAAATAAAGTTATTTTATTTAATTTAATTTAACAAAACAACAACAACAACAATTTATTTAGTCCTCATTAGTCAGAGTTACAGTATTTTTAGTTACAGAGTTATTATAATAGGAGGAACACAGCTACTTAAAAATAGCATAGGCTAGTCGAGTTAAGTAGCTGTTGTCAGGCTGAGGTTACAGTTATTATTTGTTGAAAGGTAGTACCAGGACAATGTATATTAAATACATAAAAAAAACAAAAAAAACACATGAACAATGACAAGAACAACAATTGTAACAAACATTAACAAGTAGGTTTAGGGGTTCTCAATAATTTGAAGAATATCATCACTCGTCATGCCCATGTTTACAAAGAACACTAACTTACAATAAATTACGATGACAAAATAAAGAAAAAACATCAGTAAAAAAGCCAGAAACTGAAATTAACAGCCAAGAAAAGCGGAGCGGGAAAAATACATGTCCGCCATGTTTGATGACCGCTGACCATCAGCTAAAATGATGAAGAAAAAAGGGTAGCTTAATAGTTTCAAATTAGTAATGAAAATTAAACACATTCTGTTTTTTAGTTTAACAATTGGCTGTGAGTGTCTAAATAAATTGTTATAGAGACACTTCAAGTGCTGAAGCGCCTTGAGTTTTGTTTAAGAAATAATGGAAATAGAGTGACAAAAACACAATGACAGAATGACAAGACAAAGGTTATTTTAAAGCTTTTTTACCATAGTACAGAGTGGGGCCACAGTGATAGGAGATGTTTGTTACAAGTAAAAAAGACACACAAACAAACTACTGTTACACAAGTTTGATATTTAATAGTGTTCTTTGATTTCAGAATGTATTAAATTAATCAAACAAAAGGGTAAAAGTTTCTCTCTTTGTAATATCTAAACTATCAGTTGCTTCACATCTGCATTTAAGCTCCATTGTTCTTGAAAGTGTCTGATGCATGCTAGGACTAGAAATAATGCTAGGTAAAGGAAACCCTGGCAGACTCGTTATTTACTTGTTCCTGTTTGATTTTCTGTTTGTTACAATGGAAAATAGTTATCCCTAATATCGCTACCAAGTATGTTCAGCTATTCATAAAGTTATCATGCCAGATGTGTTTTGGTGATTTCGAGCTTCTCTTTCTATTTTCTGTAGCTGCAGGAAAAATATGGATGTCATCAGTCGCTTCCATTTTTGCCTTGTTTCCCCAAATTACTATCTGTGTATGAAAGCCACTGGCATAGAAATATAGCAAACAACAAAGCACCAAATTTCCTTAGTAGCCAGTCTATTTTTTTTATTTGAATGAGGTTTCCCTTAACTAACTCTGAGTCCATTTCACTGTTTCACTCCTAGGGAAGGATTATAACTGAAGAAAAGAAACAGTATGGTTTCGTTGGAGAAGGTAAACGATTTTCTATACACTGGAACATTTGGAAATGTGTGATGCAACTGGTAGATAGAAAAAAACCTCTTGTAAGTTATTATTCTAAGCAGTCTGTAATCTTTGTCTGGGTCCTACAACACAATTTCAGTTAGTGCATAGCCTGTGAACAGAATTATGTTTGTAAACGAACTTACAGCTTACAGGTGAGTTAGAGTCACTGGGATCCCTTATTGCTAACTTATGTGGGTTCCCTGGTGGCTTTCCCAGATCATCATTGCCATCTCCTCAACCCAATGTCAGTTGGTCATACTCCTGTAGTTATCCAGTGTCAGTTGGTGATACACCTGTAGTAATCCAGTGTCAATTAGTGATAGTCCTGTAGTTATCCAGTGTCAGTTGGTGATACTCCTGTAGTAATCCAGTGTCAGTTGGTGATACTCCTGTAATAATCCAGTGTCTGTTGGTGATACTCCGACCTGTAGTAATCCAGTGTCAGTTGGTGATACTCCTGTAGTAGCCCAGTGTCAGTTGGTGATACTCCTGTAGTTATCCAGTGTCAGTTGGTGATACACCTGTAGTAATCCAGTGTCAATTAGTGAGACTCCTGTAGTCATCCATGTCAGTTGGTGATACTCCTGTAGTAATCCAGTGTCAGTTGGTGATACTCCTGTAGTAATCCAGTGTCAGTTGGTGATACTCCTGTAGTAATCCAGTGTTAGTTGGTGATACTCCTGTAGTAATCCAGTGTCAATTGGTGATACTCCGACCTGTAGTAATCCAGTGTCAGTTGGAAATACTCCTGTAGTAATCCAGTGTCAGTTGGTGATACTCCTGTAGTTATCCAACGTCAGTTGGTGATACTCCTGTAGTAATCAAGTATCAGTTGGTGGTCTCCTGTAGTTATCCAATTTCAGTTGGTGATACTCCTGTAGTAATCCAATGTCAGTTGGTGATACTCCTGTAGCAATCCAATGTCAGTTGGTGATACTCCTGCAGTAATCCAGTGTCAGTTGGTGATACTCCTATCAGTTGGTAATACTCCTGCAGTAATTCAGTGTCAGTCGGTGATACTCCTATCAGTTGGCGATACTCCTGCAGTAATCCAGTGTCAGTTGGTGATACTCCTGTAGTAATCCAGTGTCAGTTGGTGATACTCCTGTAGTAATCAAGTATCAGTTGGTGGTCTCCTGTAGCAATCCAATTTCAGTTGGTGATACTCCTGTAGTTATCCAGTGTCAATTAGTGATACACCTGTAGTTTTCCAGTGTCAGTTGGTGATACACCTGTAGTAATCCGGTGTCAGTTGGTGATACTCCTGTAGTAATCCAATGTCAGTTGGTGATACACCTGTAGTAATCCGGTGTCAGTTGGTGATACTCCTGTAGTAATCCAATGTCAGTTGGTGATACACCTGTAGTAATCAAGTGTCAGTTGGTGATACTCCTGTAGTAATCCAGTGTCAGTTGGTGATACACGGGTCTGTAGTTATCCAGTCTCAGTTGGTGATACTCCTGTTGCATTCCAGTGTCAGTTTATGATACTCTTGTAGTAATCCAGTGTCATTTGGTGATACTCCAGTAGTAACCCAATGTCAGTTGATGATACACCTGTAGTAATCCAGTGTCGGTTGGTGATACACCTGTAGTAATCCATGTCAGTTGGTGATACTCCTGTAGTAATCCAGTGTCAGTTGGTGATGTTCCTGTAGTAATCCAGTGTCAGTTGGTGATACTCCTGTAGCAATTTATAGTCAGTTGGTGATACTCCTGTAGTAATCCAGTTTCAGTTGGTGATTAACACCTGTAGTAATCCCATATCAGTTGGTGGTTCATCTGTAGTAATCCAGTGTCAGTTGGTGATACACCTGTAGTAACCCAGTGTCAGTTGGTGATACACCTGTAGTAATCCAGTGTCAGTTGGTGATACTCCTATAGTAATCCCATATCAGTTGGTGGTTCATCTGAAGTAATCCAGTGTCAGTTGGTGATACACCTGTAGTAATCCAGTGTCAGTTGGTGATTAACACCTGTAGTAATCCAGTGTCAGTTGGTTATTAACACCTGTAGTAATCCAGTGTCAGTTGGTGATTAACACCTGTAGTAATCCAGTGTCAGTTGGTGATACACCTGTAGTAATCCAGTGTCAGTTGGTGATACACCTGTAGTTATCCAGTGTCAGTTGGTGATACACCTGTAGTAATCCAGTATCAGTTGTTGATACTTCTGTAGTAATCCAGTGTCAGTTTTTTGTTGACACACCTGTAGTAATCCAGCATCTGTTAATGAGACACCTGTAACAATCTGGTGTCAATTAATGATGTATGTAGCAGTAGTAATCCTGTGTCTCTAAAAACCTTTTACAGTTGAGAAGGGGAGTAGTCTGGGTGAGTTTTTGGTGTGTTGGGAACATGGAAGGTCGAGTTTTTGAAGTTACTTAAATTACTTCAGCTGATATAAATCTTTTAGTTACCATCTTCTAAGCTAAGTATGTTAAGTAGCTCAATGTGCAGTATTGTGGTTATTAATTTACTTCTGCTACAATGGTCCAGGTAGACAGTTTTCATTGAGATATCTCTAACTTCTATCCAGTGGTTCCCCTTGGGTAAGATATAATTTCGTTGTATATTTAGTTGGCACTTTGTAATAATAGAAGTACTTTATAGTACTACCCAGGGGGGGGGGCTTCACTAATACTTTAGGCTTCTGTCTGTAGTACTATATCACCATCAGAGTTCTGACCACTGATCTTTGTAATTGTTCCTCTATAAAGGCCACCAGTTTTCAATTAGCCCTTATTGTTACCACAAGTGGCCTCCACTTATTGTTAAGGATTTTGAATGTATTATTGCAAAATATATTGTAAACTTAAGTGCAAATAAATGTATTGTTGTTGTCGGTAGTGGTGAAGCGCTGTGCTCTACAAACATTTTTATCCTAAACTTGTCTGTTTATATAAAAGTTTCCCTTCTTGGCCCACTGTCATTGCTTTTTTGCGGTTGAACCCCTCAAATAATCAAGTGTCATTCCATTTTGCCTTCTTTGTCAGTACCAGTGTATCTTTGAAGTATCAGTGAAATCGTGCAGCTGGATATAAGTAATTTATTAATTTGGTTACCTTCCCAACAAGTCTTTACTTGAGTTTCTTTCAGAGAAAGCTGTTTTTATCAATTCAGAACACCGAGAATATGTTACAGACTTAGAAGTCTGGTTTAAACTGACTTATTGTCCAGTTTCTTATATTTATTCTGACTTGTAATCATTGATCTCACCTAGGATCTTTCTATTCTTATGTAGTAGAAACTGATGAGCCGGAAGACAGGTATCACGAGTGCTGCTTTGAGGAAGTTCCCGTTTTTTACAGGATAAAAATGAAAGACTTGGAAACCAAAAGTGAAAAGGTAAACAAATGCTCACATAGTTATTTTTTAAAAACACAATTTATATAGTGTGTTTTGTCGAGTGTCTGCTGCAGACAGTAGGAGAAAAACTGGCTGATATTAGCAATACTGAGACTATAGATCCACAGGTTACAACGGTAAGGATTACAATGTTAATAATAACAACTGTATTTTAATAAGAACTCCTAAAATGCGTATGTTTTAGAAATACAGTCCATGACACATAGGAAGTTAATATTACGAGAAATCTGGAAAACCAAAATGTGGTGGAATTCGATAATGAAGATTAAGAACTACATCACTGAAGAGTGAACAAAAAATTAGTCTTAATATTTATTTTTAAGACATTTAACAGATATTTCGTACATTTTTCTTTAAGATTGCGATACATATCAGAAATGCATGTCACACTTTCTGCTTTTAAACACACATTTCGCCGCTAGTTTTTAGCTTCTTCCTCTATTATTCAAAACACTTTCAATGCTTTTTGTTGCATTTAGATTTGCTACATTAAGGGAACTAGATTTAGGTATTTAAATGTAAACGCCTACGAATCGTCTTTGTGAGCACAGTACGAAAATGGTGGTGTGGACGCAGATCGATCGATGCATTTTCGTCTTTCGATCTATCTATCTATCTATCTATCTATCTATCTATCTATCTATCTATCTGTCTGTCTGTTTTTACGGCCCATTCTTTATACTTTTGTCTGTACAGTGTGCTTATCTGTGTACCTGTGCCAACTAATGCGTATAGAAAACCAACACAATCCCAAATAGTGCGTATAATGTGGCTGGGTCGCATTGCTCTCTCCTATCGCATGTTGAAATACACCAGACACGATACAACGATATGCTAATTAATGGTCAATGTGTTTCACTCTTTAGGTGTTCAAGTACGTAATGAAGACAAATGGAGACAACTGCTCTCTCACTCTTTCAGAGGAAATGCACTTTGATACAGAAGAACTGCTTGTTGGAGAAAAGGTAACCGAACTCAGCCTTAGCCTTTTTAGAAAGTCGTTTATCAAACAAGAAGACCTCTTGATCACTGAGGGATCGAACATCGAGCACAGCGGAAATTCATAAACTTGAGTTCGAGGTTTTGGTGTGTGATGAAACACGCCTTCTTGTGTTTCGGAGATAGTTTCAAACAATTTAGACTTGGAAAGAAAGTCTACGTTTTATTTGAGATATCTTCTGTATGAGCTCACGCTATACGCGAAACAAACTCCTTGTATTTGGGACAAACCCCTTTGTACGTGAGGCAAACTCCAAATAGTAGTAGAAACGGCTACTTGTATTTGGGACAGAAACCTTTCATTTAGGGCCGGATTTGTTCTATCTGGTACTTGACTTCATCTACATCTACATCTATCTGGTTAAGCACGTCCTCTAAAAGAGGCCTTTGTGCCTGATGATCAGCTGACAGTGTCAAAGGTCTTCAGTGAGCACTGATAGCAGCAACACCTCTCTTGAAGGTATCAAGAGAAAGTGTTGCTGTCATGGCCGCCGGCAAGTTGTTCCATTGTCTGATTGTTCTCGGTAAAAAGCTTTGCTGGATGAAAGTCTAAGTCTCAGATGGAAGAATAAAAGAATTGGTGTGACTGTGCCTGGTAGATCTATTCACTTGCACAAGTTTGTCAGAAAAGTCAATGGCAACGACACCATTTACTATTTTATAAAGCATAATCAGCCTGTTGTCGGCTCGACGCTGGAGGAGACTACGCCGTCCTAATTTGGAAATCATATCACTGACACTTGTGTAACGGGAGTAGTTATTCTGCACATAGCGAGCAGCCCTCCTCTGGACTATTTCAATCTTTTTAATATTTGCTTGAGTAAATGGATCCCACGCAACAGAAGCGTACTCTACTTGTGGTCTGACTAGTGCCTTATAGGCATTTGCTTTTATATGGGTCTGTGGTACTTGTAGATTACGTCTAAGGAACGCCAGGGATGAGTTGGCCTTTTTAGCCACTATATTGGTGACGGAATCGGTGCGTTTGGAGCCAGACTCAAGAACACTCATCGAGTTTTGAAAGACTTTCTATACTTAGGACAGTCTCGTGTTTGAAAGAGCCATACAGTAAGTGGAATCGTAGTACTGTGAGATGGATACGTCGTCTTTGGGACAGATTCGATTTAATTGAGCCTTAATTGACTTGAAACTGATACAGTTGTTACGGTGATCTCCTTGCATTTTGGGACAGACGAGCTGTATTTATGTAAGACAGCCTCTTTTTCTCTAGGTCATACATGTACAGATATGTGGTATTTGAGAAGTGAGATTGAATCGTTGCGTTTCGGACATTTTACTAATTTTAGAACAGAACCGTGTAGATTTGACACCGACTCGTCTGAACTCCAGTTGGAACAAACTCGTTCTACCTAGGGGTACTCACGTTGTACTTTCGATGGTCACGTTGTGTTTGTAACAAATTCGTACTTGAGAAAGACTCGTAGTGGAAAAACGTTGCTATTAAGCTATCCTTGCTAGCAACCAGAGACAAATTACATTTTGCAGCTTTTTATATTTGAATCAATTTGCCAGTAGTTAAAAGAATACTTATTCTCGATAATTTTTACTTTTAAAATTAGAGGAGTTGTTTAAACGTATACTTTTCAGAACTTCTATAAAAATTTTGTTAAAAGGTAGACCGTCCTAATAAAGTATTGATAACACATGAATATGGTCATCCTATAAACGCACTTAGATGAACGATTAATGGTAGCCATGTCTTTCGTTTCAGGCAGATAAAATCATCGGAAAATACTTCTCAAGTGAATTTCAAGGCAAAGATGGCTTCGTCTGTATTGGGCAAATTGAGATCAACATATCCAGTGATACTACTGGTCAGCGGCATGACCTTTAATTAACTGACTTACTGGATCCAGTTTGCGCATCCATGTTCTCAGAAGGCCGGAAGGCTTGGGAATCAGGTGGAGTTGTTGATTACCGTAAATAACTTGTGACAGTGCGAGCTTGATAGAGTTGGAGTGTCAGCTGAACTAGAAAGTTAATGAATACTAAGGTCTCGGTGTTTGACCAGTGGGTAACAATGTAGGTTGTTGCTTTGAACCACTTCAATATAAAATGACAACTTTTCGCTTGTTTATGGAAATTCAGAAACAAAACCGTTTTAAGCCTTACGGAGTCTTCGCCAGCAGTCGTCGTCATCAGTGTGATCCTCATAGATGAACACGTCTTGTATTAAAAACTCTTTCTATGCTTGATACCAACAAAAAACCCTTTTGACTGTCCCATATTCATGTAACATTTTATTTCTTATCAAGCATCTGTCGTGCTGTGATTTTCTTGTTAGTAATGCCTACGGAATCAAGTGGTAACAATGTCACACCACTGCCCAAGCCGGTCGAAAGGCCATTTATTTATGAAACTTGTGTTCAGTGCACTCCTTAATGTAGAATGAAGCAACATGCAGGAGGCTCTGCTGGATCCACGCCACGATGGGCAAAACGAAACTATAGGCTGACAAGAACCAACAGTATCGAGTCAAGTCACAGTATAGAAAGCGGGCGAAAGAAACTGTAGGAGATGTTGTGACTTAAGTGCGTGTTCGTAATTGGTAAACAGTTACTGACAAAATATTTCAACCAATAAAACGTTAGTGATAACGTATTTAACGTCTCCATTTCTAAATAGATGTCAGTACAGCGGGTAACACGAGTTACAAGCCATCGTGCACAAATGCTTAGGAAAACGAAAAAGCATATTTAGTTCTAAGTAACGAAGTGATTCAGGAATTTACCTGCTAAGGAGACGGATATACTTCTCAATATAAAAGTATTTATGTGTGAATGAAGGTACATAAATAAACTCAGAAATGAAACTGTAGTGAAGACGGCCGGGTTAGGCTGTAAATACAGCCTCTTGTATCCAACTACACACATTACAGGCACTACGCCGAAGTCCCATTACACACATTACGGGCACTGCGCTAGTATACAATTGCGCACATTACGAGCGCTCCGCTAACATACAATTGAACAGAATGTGGGCACTGCGCTATTGTCCAGTTGCACACACTACGGCACTGTGTTTATACCCAACTGCGCACATTACGGGCACTGCGCTAATATACAATTGCGCACATTACGGGCATTGCGTTAATATACAGTTGCGCACATTACGAGCGCTCCGCTAATATACAATTGGACAGAAAGTGGGCACTGCGCTATTGTCCAACTGCGCACACTACGGGCACTGCGCTAATATACAATTGCGCACATTACGGGCACTGACTTATGTACAATTGCAAACACGTTTATCAAACAGGAAGACCTCTTGCAACTGAGGGATCAAACGTCGAGCATAGCAGAGGTTCATAAACTTGAATTTGTAGAGAGACAATATGGCCGGGAACTCTTAAAATATCTAATTGCACATTTTATTGGTATTGTACAAATATCCATTTGCACATTTTACGGGCACTGTGCAAGTGTACAACCGCGCGCATTAATATCAGGGCGGCGCAAATATATACTTCCACTCGTAACGGGCACTGAGAATACCGAACGGATGTGAGAGAAAGAGATTTTTTTAAAATTAGCCGTGCATCATTTTTTTCTATAAAGAAAAAGTTAGAAACTAGAGTAAAAATTCATGAAAAAAGTGCATGATTAAGGCCTAAGCATATTGTTATACCTGTTTTTGGTGTTAGGGTTTTTGAGACTAAAGAAAGAAGAAAAAAGAAAACACTTGCAACACTGCTTCTGATTTAGTACATCCGTTTATTGTGAGTCTGGGTTTGATGGTAATATATCTATATACACCGTCAAATATCAGTTTGTCTGCCTCATAAGTGTTACCTAGACTAGGGCCAAGAGTGGAATCAAACTTCCGGCAGAATCTGCCGCCCTTTAAACTTGGGAATTTAAGAGGCTGTCAATGAGAAAACTGTACACAACAATGGCGGAGACCGTATAGGGAGTCGCGAATTTGGCTCAAATTTTGCATACAGTTAAAACTTGATGCTCTTTTGTTAAATACGTCTTTTGCTTGCGTTTCCAAGCGTGGGGGGCTCTACGGTCATTTTTGCCGCTTATCCCACCGAATATTTGGCAATTGGTGCGCTTTGCTCCAAACAATTGTACAGCAAATCAAGAATGATTAATCAGCATAACTGCTATGGAGTTGGGTTTAGCTAGATACTTATTATTTTAAAAGTACAGTCGAATGTTTACCAGTTTCTCCAATTTTAAGCATTTGCAAAAATTACAATGTACTCATTTTAAACACGATCACAAAAATACTAGCAAACCTAATTCGAACTTGAATTAGTGTAGATATCAATCTAATATCTGGACAATTAAATTATTGTTGAACTTCCGAATTGCTCCTTAGCTGTTTTTATATCATTGTTGAGGGAACGCTGGGAGGATATCCAAAGCATTTTTACGCTCATAGATTTTGTTTTTATTTGTAACCACTTAATTCGTTATCATGATCATAGCCAGGTAAGCTGTTTTATTGCCATATTGAACGACTGCCCCGCAGATCTTCGAGGATCGGTTGCAGCATTTCACAATTCTCCAGAAATTAAAACCTTTTCTAGTAACAGGCTAGGTGGATTGATAGGAAGGCAGCGGGAGGGCGGGGGGGGGGAGGGGTCCAAGTTTTACCTCAAATACACGCTTTTATAAGAACAACGAGGCTCGGATTTGGCCAAAAAATAAGAACTACGTCAGAACAATCCAGGCTGGGATTTGAAATCATAAATGCAAAACTTAACTTCTCTTTATAATAAAATTCTATCATTTTCCTAAAACTCGACTTTATCGAGCGTTTAAATACTCCAGATGTTGAGATCGATCGAGTTTCCATTGCGATTTATTCGGCGATATGATCACAAGTTAGGTGTATTTATTTTGCTTTGTTTTAGGAGTTATTTTTTATTGTCGTTGTTCTTACGAGTGCTTTTAAAAAATATGAACAGCTTAAGAACAATTTAGGCTAAAATTTCCTAAAAAGTTAAGAACATTGAGGCTCTGCCAAAATTTACTGGTTCTTATAAAAAAAAAAAAGCTTACAAGTATGACGCGAAAACTCTAAAAACGTTTTATCTGTTACCAACAGCAACAGAAAGGTATTTTTTTAACCCACTTTTTATGTCAGCTAGTCTTCTAGCTTGACCCTCTAACTCTCTCGAAAAATTATAATTCAAGACAAAAACTGCAAAAGGTCAACCAAGGTTATATCGCAGGTGCTGACTGACGACTGTTCCTTCTGCGCTGACGTCAGAAGACATTAGCCAATCAGAGATTAGAAGTTTCCCGCCTAATTGAAACTCCTTGAATCTGCAGAAGTTTTCGGTTTGAAAGGGTGTGAAAATTCTCGGTGCTCGAGAATAACAAATAATGGAGGAAATAATTCTTCCAGAAGAAGGATATCATCGACTAAACAGTAAGTATGTTGCATTTTAGCCCTCATGAACAAGTGGTAGTTTGGGGGTTTATAAATTTGAAGTTTCTGAAGACTTTTTTCGTCCTTTCGGTTCAGTTCTAAACTTGAAGCGGCTTTCTGGAAGTTCTAGCTTTTGTCCAAAATACCAGAAAAAACAAAGAAATGCCAATTTAAACTTGTATTTCTTCATTTTGTACCTTTATTGTTTCTTTTGATTGATGTTTAGCCGTTTTTGGAATTATGGCGAAGTTTTAAGAAAATTTTCTTGATCTTGCACGTGCTTGGTGTTCAGCGCGGCTTTGAAAAGTTCTTGCCGTTTGCAGCGAAAGCAAAACTAAAGTATGCAGTAAAAGTTCATTTCAACTTAGTCATTCTTCTTCAATTTGTACCCTCAATTGCCTTTTGATTGGTGTTGAGCTTTTTCTGGAAGTTTGGCAAAGTTTTAAACGATTTTTCATTGACCTTGCATGTCATGGTTAATCCCAAATGGTTGTTGCTTAGCGCGGCTTTGAAAAGTTCAAGCTATTTATGGAAAAACCTAATTAAACAAAGGAAGTTTTAAATTTTCGACTTTACATATTTTTTATCTTGTAACTTTATTGTCCTCCTTTCACTGCTTATTTTCAGGAGTTTTTGCGATTCATTGCTTTCGCGGGCCACGGTTCATCCCACGTGGTTGTCGTTCGGCGCTGCTTTGAAAAATTCTATCCGTTCGCAGGAAAAGCCAAAGGCAAATTATATGCGAAAGAAGTTCCTTTTCAACTTTAAACTCTACTTCTTTTTGTGTCCTTTTGGTTGATGATTAGGTGATTATCTAGAACTTTTGCAATGTTATAAGTGAATTTTCATGCATCCTGTATGCCATGGTTTCGCCGGCGTTCATCTCGGCTTTGAAAATGAAAAAAACCTAGCCGTTTGCAGGAAAAGCCAAAGTATCTGAAGGTAGTTTATTTCCAATCTATTTTTCTTCATTTTGTACTTTCTTTGTCCCTCTTTGATCGATATGTATAACTCTTTTCTGAAGTTATGATTTTCGTACATTTAGTTGGTTTTCGGTTTTACGCATGACGGAAACAACATACCAGCTTAGCTTGGTCATTCATCTCAAAGGAAGTAAGTGAAGGCATTGAGAATACGATGGCAAAGTTCTACAAAAACAAATGGGAAAAAACCAAAAAAACTTACTTGTGTACAATTGGCATATTGATATAGCGAAACCGCCTTCGGTGCGTATTTCTGAATGACCGTTTTGCTTCTTTTCTTCCTCAAAATACATCTATCTGGTTTAGTTTGCAGAGCTACCGGTAATCTTTTTTTTTGTCAAGAAAGGCAAAACTTCAAAATTGAGTTCAATATTCAGTGCTAATACTGTTCTTTTGCATTTCTTCACATCTCAGGCATCATTGCCTGATCACTCGTTAGGCATTCTGGTTATCCAAAAGTGCTTCCAGTCGAATTTATAAGTAGCTCTATTGAGTATTGTAATATTTTATCTTAGTTCCATTAATCAAGAGTTATGATTGAAACGTTAAAATGATTGCAACTTATCTGAACTCTTTTAATTTTTTTCTTAAATTGGAACCACGTGCACGCGGTGAACGCGGCAGTGCGGAAAACCGCTCTTCTTGCTTTTCTTGACTATAATGTTGCAGACATCTAAGTAAGTGAACAAAGCTCATTTCAATTTCTTTTTCTCCATTTTTTACAGTTTTTGTCCCTTTTTGTTCCTTTTCTGAAGTCCATGTATTGATTTGAATGATGGTTATCGCACATGGTCGATATACGGTTTTAGGCAAGACGAAACTAAATATCAGCTTAGCTTAAAGGAAACCGACTAATTCAGTTATTGGTCATTCATCTATTAAAAAGGAAGTAGCTAAACACACGAATACCCAAAAACCAGGTTTGATGGCAACGGAAAAAACAAATGGGAAAAAATAGAAAACTTTCCAGTTGACAGTTGCACGGCGTACACTGAAACTTGGGTGCATACTTCTGAATGACTTTGGTCCCACATCTTCTTCAAAATATATACATCCGTTTCTTAGTTCGCAGAACTATTATGTAATTTTTTAAGCCAAGTTTAAAACTGAGTAACGTTCTCAATGCCAACTGACTGCTCTTGTAAAATACTTTAAAAAATTATATTTGCTTTGACGTATCTCGGGATCCTTTAGGCAAACAGCAGAGCGGAAAACCGGTCTTCGTCCTTTCTCTGACTGTTTCGGACACTTGTTCGCTGGTGGGAAAGACATATTTTACAAAACTATATATAGCAAAAGGGCACTTTTACCTCTCTCAAGACGGAGGACTGAAATGCAGCTTTTGTAACTGTCTTGTCGTTTCTACCTTTTTAAATTGGCTGCAATTTTAAAACTGTTCGGTCGTTTTAACGTTTTGAAGGTTCTACGCAAAATTCGACACTAGAACGTAAGATTCCAATGACTGCGAAAGCAGTGCAGAAAAACACTTCTCCGGTGCTTTTTTATGCGTCTTCTTGCTGTGTTTCGCGGGGGAAGGGAAGCTTTTCTGTAAGAACATTTTCGTAAGAAAAGGTCTCCAGAGAACTGAGTCATTATTCGGGAATTGGAAGAAACAAATGACCAAAAATGTATAAAATTATACTAAGAACACGCGAAAATGAGCAAAATGTGATATGAAACGAATCTTCAGGAGCACCCGACAGTCGTTCGAATTTGGAGAGTTGGAAATGGAGCTGGCAGAAATTGCTTTGTCCAATATTAAAGCTTGTCCGACATTAAACGCTTTTTTACCTCTCTCAAGATGGAGGACTGCAGTTTTAACAACTGTCTTGCTGTTTCTGCATTTTTAAATTGGTTGCAATTTTCAATGTTTTGAAGGTTCTGTGCAAAATTCGATACCAGAACGTAAGATTCAGTGACTGCGGTAGCAGTGCATCAAGTGCAGAAAAACACTTCTCCGGTGCTTTTTTATGTGTTTTATTGTTGCTGTTTTTATAGCGGGGTAGGGGCGGCTTTTCTGTTGGAACATTTTCGTAAGAAGTGGTTTGTTAGAGTGGCCTCCAGCGATCTGAGTCACTATTCGGGAATTGGCACAAAAAAAATGGCCCATTTTGTTCAATAATGTTTATACTAAGAACACGCAAAAACGAGCAAAATGTGATTTTAAACGAACCTTCGGAAACACTCGGAAGTTGCTCGGATTTTGTGGAGTTGGACAAGTAGTTAAGTACGATAACTTTTTGCCGTTTTCCCGCTCTGTCGCGATAAAATATAAATCAAAAGTTGCAATCCACAGATAGAATCTTTAAGTTCAATATTGCAAATTAAACATTATAACAAAAAGGCAGTTTGACCTTTATCATAATAGAGAACTGAAATGCAGCCGGTTAGCTGCTTCTGCATTTTTAGTTTGGATGCAATTTTAAAACTAAGTTAAACGTTGTTTTCACCTTTAGAAGGTTCTACACATAACTCGAAACTGCAGGAGGGTGGGGGG
>JAOBRG010280981.1:0-16052 GCA_027574985.1 Umimayanthus nakama
CCCCCCCCCCCCCCCCCCCGCTCCAAACGTGGGACACCGAACAAAAACTTTCATTTGTATTGAATTGCTCAATGATATCCAAACGCCAAGAAAAACAACTGAGTTCATTCTTCTTGAAACAATTTTTAAATTTTCCGTTTTCGTTTGGTTTTTTCGTGCAGTCTCCTATTTTGCAACGAGCGAATCGGAATGATGTTTTAGTTTTATTATACATATGTGAATTGCTTGTAGTTGTAGGAAATTCTTTCTACATTAGTTATCATGAAGCTATTATATTTAAGCCTGGTACAAATATTAGGAAAATTCGAGAGCCGTTGTAACCTTATGTCACTCCGGCTATAGTTGTCTGCACGTGCTGTAATCATTTGAAGACGCTTCCTACTGCCTGGCTAATTAAATTGGAGAGATTCTTGTCACTTTAATAAACCAATTATTTATTCAAAGCCATAAAATTTGACAAATTGAGTAATCATACAAATTTGATACGTTTTGCCGACTAATTAATTACACTTTTGTGGCTCAAGTTGCAACGTACTCAGAAACTGCGATTTGTTTCCGTGACAACATTTCGCAAATATCAACGTTGTTTTTTAAAAGCTGTATGTTTCGTAATTAAACTAATCTGCCGGTAATTTATTCAGTAAGAAAAACTTTAACTAATACAACTCACAGGTGATATAACAGGAAAGTTTTAACTTAAAGGTATTAAAAAAGTGATGTTGAAGTCGATTTTGACAAAACATGTATTAGCTATTTAAAGGCTGGCAAAACGTTGTAACCAATTTAGCACACTGAGAAACTAATTCCGTCATCTAATCAGTATCTGGTCGCAAGAAAATTAAAACTAAGCCAAAACTAATAAATGTTTTGGTTGAAAAATTAAATCATCCAGCAGTTTTAAACTTTGCGTACGGCATATGTAGTTTTCGTGGCGAGTTCTTTTTTCTTTAGTGTAAACTAGAATGTAACCTTTCAAACAAATCAACACCACAATTCTTGCCAGTTAAATTCAACATATTTTACCTTATTTACATTGACTTATTTAATTCCGTGCTCTATTCGCCATTATTACGTTGCGCGGGAGAATGGGTCGAGTCGGTAGGAGCAAAGCATGCTGGGGCGAATTTAGGGGACGCCATTATCAAAATTTACAGCGAGGAAGGCGATCTAATTTAAAACGAAATGGTTAAAGCGAATTGCTTGTTTTTTTAGCGTTGTTATAGCGTCAGCATCCTTGCCATTCGCCGCCATATTGAAACGCATCCCCTAAAGCCGCCCCAGCATGCTTTGCGCTTACCGACTCGACCCATTTCCCCGCTCAACGTAAAAATGGCGAATTGTAACTTCACGGGGGAAGTTGATGTGGGTAAAAAAAGGGGGATGGGTTTTGATGGGTACCTTATGGCAGTGTAAAAGTAAATTCGTCTGGCAATTTGTTTACAATAACTTTATCTATAGGCATATTAAAGTTCAACTCCCAGATTCCGACAGAACAATTCCATAAAAGCAATAGAACAAGGACCTAATAGTACCTACTGCAAGTGGGCTTAGTTTGATAAGTTAAATTACTTCGAAGGCTCGGGTTATAAAGTTAGAAACGGCCAAACCCTCCTCTTTTCCTGTCTCAAAGCTCCAAAATTAAAATTTTGCAACCATGCCCAGCTCTTAAATAAGAACATAAAAATGTTTAAATGACAAAGCAAAAGACAATGGAGCGCTGATGTGAGCTGGTTTCTTCTCGTCGCACACTTGTTATTCCTTTATCTTTTCCGTTGTCATTTAAACTTCTTGTGCTTGTGCTTATGTCACTGACTCCACCGCAGAGGCTTAGAGAGAGAGAGAGAGAGAGAGAGAGAGAGAGAGAGAGAGAGAGAGAGCAGTGCGCGCGGAGGATCATGGGAATGGGGAAAGCGAAGCGAAGATCTATCCACCTTCCCATAGATCTCCGCGCACTCACTATTCTCCTACCCGGCCCTCGAATATTGCTCTCGTTTGCTCTATATCCTCCCCCCTCTCCCTTAAGAACCCAAGGGAACCTCTGTGGAGCTTATCTCACGAGTGTGAACCAGTGTGAGTCTACTCGTTCTTTTAATACTATTTAAGTTTTAAAATGTGAAGTTTCATGTTGTAAAAAAATAAATAGGAAACACAAGGTTAGTGGCTGGGTGAATTGATTGATAGAAGTGTTTTGTAACTCAAGACCACCAAGACTGTACCCTGATAACAGAGGTTTCTCCTGGCGCACACGCAAAAATTGAAGAGAAAAAAAGAACTCTCTGAAGAAATCATTTAAAAATTCCGTTGAGCATGCGCCATAAGTCGTCCAGGAGTTCGGACTAGTCACACTGGTCAGTCTGGTTGTGTAACCGGTTTCAGCCCCTCCTTTTTGTCTCGCGCATGAACTGTGCGCATACCTGCTGGCCACAACGGTGCTCGCCTTAGAAGAGTTTGGGCTCCAGAGTCCAGCCTCGTTTTAAAGTTAATTTGCGTCCTTCTCCGCGCATACTCAACATGATTTTTACATGATTCCTTCAAAGGTTTTTCTTTACTCTTCATTTTTCGCGTGCCAGGAAAAAACCTCTGTTATCAGGTAACCTAGACCGCTTTCATTTCGTTATTTTGCCTTCACTTTTTTTAATGTCGTGCTGTGAGCAAAAAGTAAGAAACCGATGAATCGCAAACTCTGGAGAAAGCTAAGTGCCAGTTAAAGGTGTGAATGACTTGACCAGTCTCTTTTATAGGAAGCTATCAGCCATTAATGACATAAAGAGCCTAAAAATTAACTTTACTTACTGCTCCCTAATAATTCATAGCTACGTCCTCGAAAGACTGTCAAACAGTGCTTCAATCAGTACTGAATACCTCACGTTTCATCTCTTAAGGCGGGCATCATCAAGATTGGAGATGAAATAGTGTACCTAGAACCCGTACTAAACCACACCCTTATTCAAGAGAAGGGGTTCACCTTGGGACCTGGTCGGCCACACCTCTTGTACAAGAACGCAACGCTACGACAAGACACAGTGAAAGAATTCTCCGAGGAGTGGTGGGATTCTAACAGGTTCCCTGCTGCAGTCAAGGCGGGGGTTTCCAACTCACCAGGTGTGAAAGACGGTCTTGTGTGTTAGAAATATGGATTTAGTGGACACTCACGTTGAATTCGATCTCTGATTGGCTCTCTGCTGGTTCAAAATTAATAACGTTTTTTTAGTTGATTATTTTGGCTGTCATTTATTTCCTTTGTGAAATAAAAATATATGAATCCAGTTTTTTTTTCAGAGTATCGCTTTAAAAAGAATTATTAGTAAGTGCGAGTCTTTTATGGGTCTCTAAAAGTACCACCTTGGACTTAGTGTCAGCCACGATGGGCTGAGCTATGATGTGTGCCAACGGCATGTAGGAGGATAAGATTATTTTGATGCTTTCCCCGACAGATACAGTAAATTACGGTCTGTAGTTAAAAGGAAATGAATTTATGTTCTTTATGCCAGACTTCTCAATAGGAAACAAAAGTTGTGCTTGTAGTTGTCTTTGGAGCTCTGGAATTCTAAATGAGATATGGTGATGATTATAACCTATACACGTTTTTTTCGCAGAGCCAAAAGCTGACACAAACAGAAGGAAACGATATATTCGTGACTATGATTCCTTTGTTAGATTTCTCAACATCGCCAAACGGCCGGTGAAGGTAAGAAATTGGATCAGTAAGCAAATTAATTCAGCTATGCACTGTAGCACACCTCATCAATTGCCAACACACCACACTACACCTCGTCACACTTATCATCTCATCACAACACTTCGCCTTACGTCTCCTGGCCTAACCACACCTCACTACATCTAACCACACAACATCAAACCTCATCACACATCAAACCTCACCTTATCTCACCATAGCACACCTTACCACACCACACCATACCTCACCACACCACGCCACACCACACCACACACACACCGCGCCACACCACAATACCAAACAATACAATATTAAATTGGTCCGCTATTTTCAGTTTAAAATGTTTTTTTTTTCCTGGCGTTTAGATTGGCTAAATATGACGTGTACTGTGTTAATATCATATTAAACGGAAAAACTCCATTTCTGTCAGCGGACGGACTAAACCGAAACGAAAGTTTTGCCGGCTGACAAGAACGTAAACAATGCTAATTTACTGTTCTTTGGAGCACTTTAATTCTTAGAGGAATGAACTTTAACCGGCTGAACTGTACCCGGAAATGGAGGAAGAAGCAAGACGAAAAACAATTCAAATCGACAGCAGATTTAGCGAAATTATACATACACAGGGTGTAGAAACGCAGAATCATGTACTACAAAAGGAGCACCGATCGTCAGAGGTTGCAAACTGCACATGCATTCATTAAACATCGTCATCAACCAAAATAGAACAGCTTCCTACAGTTAATCAAGTATCTTTGAACAACTTTAAAATTTGAATTGATAATCTTATCGCACCTTAAACTTGAGAGATGGTTTTACATTCTTCTTGAATCGGTTTTGGATTTCAACAAATATCTTCATTCCCGCTAATCGACAGAGATTTGTTTGTTCCCGCAGGTTTTTCTGTAGAGAAATGCGTAAGAACTTTTTCCCCGGGCTCTCATTAAGTCATCGAACATAAAAAACAAAATTTAAATGTACTTGATTATCAGTACTTACAGCGATTTTAGAGTTAGTTTTAACTTAAATTAAAAACTTCTGGCGTAGCTCCTCGGACTTGGATTACCATGTGCCTCAAGACCTTCGAACTTCACGAGCTTGGATTGCCGCCTTTCTTACACAGTTCGGACTAAAAGTACATTTCATTTTAGCCGCTAGTTGTAGTAGCTTGCCGGAAGATTCTCTGACAGTTGGTTGCTCAAGAAACTCCGTTTATCATGGCTTTCTTCAACTTTCAAATGAAAACAGCGGGATAGTTTTTTGGTCACTCCAAAGTCGCTGACGTCTGCACATGTAACTTCTTCAAGTTGCTTCGGATTTTCTTTCTAAATTTAAATTTTTGCACTAAAACCAATTTAACAAATACCTTCTTAACCGTTTTTCTGTTTTATATGGGTATTTAATTTCACTCGTCAAGTTGTATTTTGCTCGCCTTTTTTGGTTGGCTAAATATGACGTGTACTGTGTTAATATATATAACTTATTAAAGGGTTTTCTGTTTTATATGTGAGTTTATTTTTGCGAGTCAGGCCGTATTTTTCGAGCCTTTAGACGGCATAAACACGGTGCAGAAATGTGGCCTAAAGGCTCGCAAAATACGGCCTTACTCGTAAAAATAAACAGAAAACCGTTTAATAAGTTTATATATGTACGGCACAGTGTCATACCACGTCACGCGTTGGCACCTCACGCCACATTACAACATGTCGCACCATCTCCATTGACATTTCAAGCTTGCCAGATAGACCCATAACTGGGACAGTTACTCTATCTAAACATAGATAACAATTTTGCTGTGAGACTCTGTTGAAATTACACCAAAATAATTATTGTAATACCAGTTGCGTTACTGGTACTAATATTGTTATTTGTTATTGTTATGAAGTTATTTCTTTATGGTGTCCCTTGTTCTCGTGAACTCGATGTTTTCCATTGGCGTACTCTCTTGATATATTTACAAAATTCCAGTAAACGCTACGTTGTTGTAGATTTATTACATGAGAGATGGGCAAAGGAAGATGTTCAGCAGGCTGGGAATGCGGAGAACGCTGACAGTCAACACGTACATCGGCGTGAGGTGGCTAGTGGTGGACGAACAGAGCGGAAAAGATTTACACATTAACAATACCAAGTATTTTGATTCTACCCCGACTGACCGCTTGCACCTCCTTGATTTGTATATCACGGTACCAAGTAAGTTGAGCTTTCAAATTACTATTGTTATTGCTATTATTAACTGTTTTTAATTAATATGTTTATTAAAATAATATAAAATTGACAGTATTACCCAGTAGAACAACTTTTCTTCTGAAAAGAGCAGTTCTTTAATACTCTGTAAGTATCCTTTAAGTATTACTGTACCAATGTTGATACTGATAATCTTATCCAACCTTAAAACTTATAAATTCTTGTAATGCTAGTACATTGTCACTATCTCAGTACATTTCACAAAGCTTCACTAAATGTTAATACAGTTGCTATAATCTAACACTATTTGACAGCAACAGCCAGCGGATAATTTTTCTTAGCTCTTAAAACCTACGGACTCTAGGTATAATGTCTTAGAGTATAGTATGCCTTGGATCAAGAAGACTCGATGTGTTAAAGTGCTGAATACATATGAGCTCTCGTAACAATAACAATCACGTAACGACATGCACTCATTTTGCATACAAGCCTTTACCTTTATTCGGCTGACAGGCCTTACCCAAATTCTAATAGTTAGGACATACATAGCAAGTTTAGGTTCAAAGCTGCCGAATTTTTCTTTTCATTCGATTGTGTACTGAGAAACCATTATTTTTGGTCAGACATGGTCGGACCCCGTCCACTTACAAGTCTTGTCCTAAACCAACAGTGTAGCAATCCTCACAAGAGCAATTACTTCTACCGTACAAAACACTAGAAATCGAGGACATACAAGGGCAATTAGCGGCTGAGCTTTAACAACTTTCGTATTCCTTGTACCAAAAAACTGAAAAGGTCAAACGTTTTCGTCAATTGTGCTAAAATTGCACTCCCTTAAACGGCAAGTCACGACATCTAACATCGATCGAAGCAACATAGCAAATTTCAAATCCCAATTAAAGCACTCTTCCAACTTGCATTGACCTCCTCTCAATTTTGGCTGCTAAGATTATATAAATAATAAACTTTTCGGAACAAAGCCGGACAAGGATTGACTCCAAAACCTTCTCTTGGAGTCAATAAACCAAATTTTGTGAATTGTTTTCATGAACGAAGTCTTTCTGTAATCAAACTGACAAACGTACGTCCTAGGAGCTATGACAGGTAAAGTTTTACTTTGACCCAATGACGCTTAGGAGCTTCGCAAGAGCCAAACTTTTAATGACAAACCTGATCGATAGCTAGCCTAGTATAGGCGGATACATAAGGCATTAACAGTCTTTTGTGCAACGCTGCATAGACTGTCACAACGGAAGTATCGAGAGTGTGCGGAACAGGCTGCCATAATCTTGATATGTCATTAGTTTGAATGATTAACTGTGACACATCGTATACTTTCTGTATTTCTTAACGTGCACAGCAGGGCTGCATATTGCAAGACACTCTAGTTTAGTATCATTTTGAACTGGTTATCAAGGCAGTTTTAACTCTACCAGTAGGGACCGCGGAGTAAGGAGGCCTGGGGGGAGGGGGGCAAGTGTGATTAGTTAGTAAGAAGAAGTGACTTGTGTCCCCCAAACATTGAGTTACTTACGGTGCCCCCCTCTCCCAATCTCAAACTTGCTCCTTGGTCCCTGACCAGAATGTTTGAGCTTTCATGACATTTAGAAAAAAGGGCCGACTAATTTTTTTAAAAAAAAAACCATCGTAGCGAAGCTAAGATTAAAAAATACAAGTATTTTTGACGTTGATAACAAGATCTCACTGAAACAACGGCTTTACAAATCTCGTGGTTTAAAGAATACATCTGCACACTAATTTACTAACGAAGAAGCTCGGAATACAGCAAAACGCATTATCTCCGTTGACAAACCTAATCAGAGAAGCTCTTGAATTTTGGAGTTATTTCTAGGCTAATGGTGGGCAAATCGATATTAGTTCGATGTTGCCTGAAAATATGTTTTCATTTTTTGTTTCTTTGCGGCAAAGAGGGTGAAAAGATACCCCGCTATATCCCGCCCAGACAACCTGACTCTCGGGTAACATTTAAGAATCCTTCCTCGAGGTATGTGGAGGTAAGTCGCAGATCCTTCACTGAAGTTTTCTAACCCAGCCACTAATGAATTGATCTCTTTTTCACCCTCGATATACCTAAGGCTATTGTTATTCTTCTTTCATTCGTCTTATGCAAAAGAACCAATTTTAGGAAGAGATTTTCCCCTCTCCGTACCCCCAGACATGTTTCTTAAAAAACTTAACCGAGCTGTGTCCGGTCGAAGCTTGCAAATCTATTGTCGCATGGCAGTGTTTGTGAACATTAAAAGTATCCTAGCTTGAGTTGTAGTCTAGATATATTTTTAAAAAAATTTTCGATCGATATATATTTGTTTATGAGTAAATTTTGAGTGGGGAATTATTCTCTCATGTTTTCAGTTTTCAAATTGTTAAAACGTGCAAGCGTTTCTCGAGATGTTTTGATTCATCTTTGAAAAGAACAGGCAGCAACCCTACCTACAGTCGATATAGTAACGCTGCGGGCTTAATTTTCTGAAGAGATCAAAATTGTGCATGCTGTTCGTTCGAAATATTTGAATTGTTTGTATGTCTTCTACATCTTCTTGATCTTATTTTAATAGCTGTTCGTTTTCTTAGTTTGCATCTAGGGACCTTAAGCAGCTAGGACGGAAACATCAACGAAAACGGCCTTTGAATTATTAACTGTTGGTTTTTCTCTTCTCTTGGTTTTAAAGTTCGTGCATTTTTTGTTTTGCCTGAAGGTGTGTCAATACAAAAAGTTAGAAACTTTGTTTCAAAACTGCATGAAATATTGAGATGATTCGTCCTCTAACGCTTACGTTCTCTACAAAACTCGAGAATTTAAGTTTTCACGTTCTGTTTCTAAGGACAACGGCGGAAAAGTAGCCAGGTGGTTGCATTCCAACGTGCAGTGTTTGTATTCTGTAACTAAATCTATTGTTTTGTAACGTGCTCGTTGACGCTCCCGTCCTCATTGCTTAAGCTCTCTAATATTACATTATTTTCTGTTACGTTTTAGTTTGTTTTATCTTTATTGATCATTATTGTGCTTTATTGGTTTATAGGCTGTTTGTTAATATTTTTTATTTTTCATTATTGTTCCCCGTTCCTTACTTGTTGTTTGCAGCAAAGTTACCATTCATACGAGAGAAAGAGATGCGATGTAAACAAGGAGAGTAGATATTGGCGCTGCACCATTTAAGCGCTGTCGTGCTATTGTCAAAGCACGGACTTATTTCGCATTATAAGATGGAACTCTTCTTTTAAACTTTTTCCAGCATACTTTCCATTGATCGAGAAAGATTTTACCAACTTACACGAAACATGGCTAGATTGTAGATTATCCCCCTCGCCCCCCTCCCCCCACACGGACAGCTTACCTTCTGGAACTCTGGAACAACCCAACTATATATTCGTTGATTCACGATTGGCGATTCTCGTGTTGATAAATTGACACACTGACATTATCTTCTGTTGCTTCGTTCTACTAGAACGAAAACACAGACTTGTGGACACATTTACGCTTGACGCATTGGAGAGTAGACGAACTTTCTTGTTGATGAGTTGACGCTTGAACCGGGGGGCGAGCTTTTCGTGGGGTGGGGGAAGGGGAGGGGGTATTCTGCAATTGCTCCAAAAACATGCAACGTTTCCATGGTTTTATATCCTTTTTCTGCTTTATTAGATTTTTTATAAAGACACTGATAGCAACAGCACGGTGACTTTTGACACCGTGAGACCTGGTGGTCAGTCCACTGTTGATACTTATGTGGAACACCAGTGGACGGCAAAGGATTACGACACTTCTCAGCCACTGCTACTAAACGACAAGCCTAGTTACCACCCAAAGAAACATAAAAACACCATTATCGTCACCGTCTCCATACCAGGTTAGCTCGAGATGAGTTAATCGGGTTCTGAATTCAAAGAAAGAGATCGGAAATCTCGGCGTCTTTCATTAATGGATGATTGCTTCTAAAATCAAACCCACCTCTTTTCAATAGCTTTATATTTCCAATAGGAATTTACTTAGTGTTAACTTCTGTACGGAACGACTATGACTTTTTCTGATTGTGAAAAAAATATCATAAGCTAAGCGGTTTTCGAAAGTGATTTGTAGTTATAACACATGAGATGTAAAGGCTTGTTTACAGTGTATCTGCTAGCTCTCATACTTTTAAAGTATCCGGCTACTTTTCGGGCGAATAAGAAACGCATCGTTTTCGAAAGTATCGGATAGCTGGTGCTGTTTCCATTGCAACGCAACGACCTTGCGTCAGCACGAAAGCCCGTAAATGTAAACGAGGCCCAAGTTGCGCGTGGCATACTGTTATCCGAACTTAGCGACCTTCTTGGCAATATACTGGAATAAGCTTGCTAGATAAAGGTAATAAGTTTCTTCTGTTTTAATGGTGGTGATTTAGAGTTAATTTGCAGCGATCTCATGCACTGAAAGGCAATGTGATAAACTTATTTCTTGGTTTGAAGTCAGAATCCGTGCGATTTAGGTCTGTGAATTAACAATAAAATCGTTAAGTGCACAAGCGAGTTCGCGTTTTCATAGAATGCTACGTATTACGCATATTTAAAACTTACTACAATTAACTAACTCTTGTTAAATGCAAGGATTCCGTTCATGAAGTTGTACTTGCATCATCTTTTTTCACTTTATCGCATTCCATTGGCTTACTCTTTTTATCATTGTAAAAGGTTTAAATAACATTCTCAAATTGTCAAAGCTTTTTCCGGTTTGTCTTCGAACTCGAAGTATAGGTTTGGTTTACTGCATTTAGCTGTTCCTGGAGAAACAATTTCAGCGTGCGAAATATCTTAAAAACTCTAGGGAATGGAGGGATGCAGCAAAAAATCTTTTTCTTCTGTAGGAGTCAAGCATACGCAGAGCACAATTGCCTCCATTTGACGTCAACATCACATCAACTTAATGTTTGCTCACTAAAACACTTTTATGCTTCTACTAAAACAACGATATCATTCATGAACGGGCTTCTCAAAGACAGTGAATCATTTAGGAAGTAAAGTTTTTTTAGAAAACAAAGTTTAAATAGTCCCCAAAACACTGAATGTATCTCTTTTTTTGGAAAAAAAAGAACTGATCTTTCTCGCAATACCCGCCGCTTGTGCCGTGAATTTATATCAGTTTAATTTAAACGAAGGAAGCTTTAACAGTTCTATCTTAATCGTTATGAATAAAGTTGTGGAGCTCTTTCTTAAGAAAATTCCGAACCCTGTTTGTCCTGTTACAGGCTCATGTTTCTTTATACTGAGTCAGAAATATCAAAACAAATCGTAATTCGAATTCAATACATCGCTTTTGTTATAGCTTGCTTGCGAGGTGATCTAAGAATACCAAATTGCCAATTAGAACTAACATATCCAGATGAAATTTGCCGCAGTTTTTTCGTTATTTAACAAAGTTAACAAATTGTAAGTTCAATTATTTTCAATCGGTTAATTAACTAATTAAGTATTTTAGTTAATTGATAAAAAGTTAACTAGTTCTTTACTTATCAACTGAAATTAATTAACATTTTATGATCACCCCTCCCTCCCCCCACCCTCACGCCCTCGTCCCAAAATGATTAACTTAACTTCTTTCTAAACCAGCCAAACCGTCTTACGTCGTGCCAATATATAGTTGTTCTCTAATGTAGATCTGTATTGGATCCAATTCACTGGATCCAATGTATTCGAATAATTTATTTATTTAACAACTGTGTACTAACTAGCTAATGAGTTTAACAGTTAACAAAAGGTACCGCAAAACAAGACCATTCTAATAGCTTCAGTTGAATAGGAGATTTTCTCTTGTCTCTTCCTGCAGCTTGTAGTATCGATCGTGAAGTATTCATTCTTTTGAAAGTGTTTGATAAGCCTCCGGACTAGTTTATCCAGTTGAATAAAAGACATGGAACGGTGCTTCTTGGCAAGTTTGCCGACAGGAAAACTCATGGTTGTGAGGCTGTCATGTAGCATTTCATTCAACGGAAACGGATCGCAAATCTGTTTTAATCAGCTAATATTCAGAAGGTTGATAACTAAGACAAAATTATAAAGCAAGAACTGCGAGGATGACTGATAAATATGTTCTTCAATCATCGGATCAGATTTCGCAAGTTGAAATGAAGTTATAGAGACATGCATATGGAGTGATGTTTCACAGCGAAAATGCCGAATCTCTTTTAATGTAATTGATTGCCATCAAATACAATCTGGTCAAAATTCCGGTCGAAAAAGTCAGTTAATAGATACGTTACCCATTTGGTTGAGAGATTGAGTGGCCGAAGATTTTTTGTTGAAGGCTTCGAGAGAAAACTGTCTATACCTTCAGACTGTACCCTGAAACAGTGGAGAACTGACAAACCAAGGTCGGTACTGCAACTGTTTGCCGCCTATTAATGCAACAGTGTTAATGTTGTTCAGCCGAAATCGCTAAGTGAATTCACTGCAGACGACATAAACAAAATGGTTGAAAGCGTCAAAAAATGTTTGACTTATTTACCAAGGATGCAATTACTCCAACCTCAATTTTTTTAAAAAAAGCCTCTTACTTCGTATTCATTGTAACATCGGTTACCCGCTTATATCTAGATCACGGCCAAAAGATGAAGGCCGTAATTATACAACTATTTCCAAAAAGGTTGTCTTAGTCAATAGTCGATCCTGGAACTGAAAGTAAATTAGGGGTCCAAGAAGCTCAAGTTCTTCATTACTAATAAAAATGACTTTCTATAATATGGAGCGCGGGTTAAACAAAACTCCACGGCCATACAGTAACAAACTTCGCTGGCGCATTATCTCTCATTATGATTTTACCCAAAGTTCTTTTCGGTTCCAGATCAACTTTTGCAGAATGCGACAGCATTTTTTGAAATAACTGTATTTACAACTTTGGAACTTGACCATTGGAAAAACGTCTTGAATTCTGAGCTTAAAAACGTACTCACTAAAGTGTAAACGTCGCGAGAATGGTCATTCTGCGCAGTGAACCAGGAACAGGAAAATCAGAACCAGTACATTAAGAATAACGAACCATCTAGCCCTGATAGGGTGAATTAAAAAGAAATTCTAAATCCTTAATTACAGTTGCTTGTTTTCTATGCAGAAGGCACAACGTTTCCTGCAATTCGTTTCCCGGACCTGGTGGATCAGCCGCCCAAGTATATTGAGGTGATGGTGACGGCAGACGAAACTGTAGTCAGATACCGCTCCAAGAACAAAGTGGCCCGCTACGCACTCACGCTCATGAACGTAGTAAGAATCAGTTTGCCTTTCTCTAAATTGTAATTGATATTAAGTTGAGGTTTCGAATCCGAGTTTGTGTTCTGTGTAGTGTATAAGGCTGGTGCGCATGCGCATCGGCAAGCCAGAAATAGAGATGAAAGATGATCTTACCAGTTTCCGGACAAACAAATGTCCCGGCAAACATCGACCATCGTGCCAGAATCGGAACATACTGAACGTAATACAGCGCTAAATGCTGATATACTGCGCCAGCCGAGAAGTTAGATCTAAAAGTTAGATACACTGTTTAGCGACTGTGCAGTTAAACACTTCACAAATGCCCACAAATTGGTTCAACAAGGGTGAACCTTTGAACAACACACATTTGTTATCACGATGACTGATCGCCTCTCAAACACAGATTTGAAACGTGTAAACAACAAACTTGCGAGTTAATTACTACGATTCTTATACAGCTTTAAAGCTTACTAGCCCTCTGAAAGCTAGTTTATATGATAAAAAAACTTTTAGTGAACAAGGGATATCGAAGTATACGTTGTTTCAACTGAAACACCATCTGCTTCGGCAAGTCAGCTGAATACGGCTTTCTTTTTTGACCGGAAATTCGCGTGTCCGGGCATAGGCCGATAACAATCAAAAGTGACAGATTCCTGTGCACCGGATTTGTAGTGAACAAAGAAGATTGAAGAACACTATATTTCAGTCAATTTAGAAACGTATTACTAAGCATACGGTCCGAGTTGGGCTGCTAGTAAAGCCTATTAGTTAATTCTCTAAAACGGGAATATCTTTTTTGATAAACAGTTTATTTTAATAACTTTCACTCAGTTACAGTTTCTATTATTCTACTCATGGCCAGCAAATAGCCAGAGCAAAATAATCTAGACAGCAGCAGTTAGTCTACTTACATAAATAAATAACATATTTAAACAAAGAATAAAAAGATATAGTTGATATACCATATTTATGTAAACTTTATATTAATGAGCAATTACAAATATACAGTTCCAATAAACATCCATAATGCAATTCCAACAAAATTCTACACGGTTATTTCATAACAAAATGTCCAACAGTCATATAAAAATTCAGATTCAAACTAACTGTTGTAAAGATGTGTAGTTAATGCTGACATAAAATTGTTGGCACAGGTTTACCGTCAAGGTTCTAGTGGTACACAAAATATGAGAAACGCCTGTGGCAGCGCAGATTGCGTAAAAGTGATCTCAAGGAGTTTTGACGCCAAGTCAAATTAATAGTAGTAAAGATCTATAAACTAGTCAGCATCCGGGCTGGCTTGTGTGTGCAATTAGAGACTTAAATATTAAACGTATCTAAACGTAAGTATCGTGCACTGTACTGAAGGCTTAGGGCCTGTGTACATGGAGATAGGGTCACCCTCCTAGGAGGGTCACCCTACGAGAAGGGTGACCCTCCTCTGTTGTTTTTCGTGGTTGTGTTTACATGTTAGGTAGGGTCACCCTATCTACTAGGTAGGGTGACCGTCCTAGGAGGGCCAGCATTTTGTTTACTTAAGCCATGTAAACGCTAAGGTAGGGTGACCCTAGGGGGAGGGCTATCTCGAATTGCATCAAATGACGGTATTCGCTGGCTATTAGCATTGCCAATAATACGCCGTAGCACTGAAAAACCGCAGCCAAGGAAGCTAAAGAAAGGAAAACCGAATTTAGCGTCAAAAGAGAACGCTTGCACGCCATTTTGTTGTTTACAAAACTTGACGCTAGCCCTATCCCCGGGGTGACCCTGGCTTGTCGAGTTGGCATGTAAAGGAGGGCTATGTTTTAACCCTTCTGGTAGGGTGACCCTCCAAGGAGGGTTACCCTATCTCCATGTGAACAGGCCCTTAAGGTAGACTACACTTTGTTTGTGTCTTTAAATGACAGGTGTCACTCATATATCGGCACCAGTCCATCGGCGTTAATATCTACTTTGTAGTGGTGCGACTTACGATTCTGGAGAAAAACCCGGTAAGTTCAATACTTATATTTCATAGCATTTTAGTATAACATTGACAATAACAATAACAAAAACGATGAAGGTAATGATAACAAATAATAACGATACGATAACGACAACGATAACATCAATAACAACGATAGCAATAGTAATGATAATAATAATAATAGTAGTAGTAGTAGTAGTAGTAGTAGTAGTAGTAATAATAATAATAATAATAATAATAATAATAATAATAATAAAACCCCTAGTCTGGTGACAATGACAAAACTCCGCTTTAGCAGAGCCCTCGGGTGGTAAGCGGACATGAGACCTCAAGAGGGGGGGGAAGGGGGGCTGGGGAATGGTGGGACAGTCTAATTTACGCCAGACTTATAATTGACATGCCTGTAAAATCCAGGATTAAGTTGAATCGCACCTTGGCAAAGACCCTTTCAACTAAGACATTTATGTTCCGCTTGAGAGGGAGTATTTCTTTTAACATATAAAAGAAAAAGATGTTAATCACTTTCACCAGAATAAGCCACGAAATTGAACGACAATGGTGTTAGTTATCATCCTAGAGCTATAATGGTAACCAACTGTCTTTGTCATAAATTACCAAATCTTGCAGTTTTTGTGCTAAAATTTCGACGACGTTACATGAAATTACCTAGTATTTAATCTCATGGGAATTGAAACAATAAACGAGCGTGTTGAATAATCAGGCTATCATTTTACTTTGATTCTTTTTTTTTCATAGAAAGACATCAAAATCACAAGTTCGCCAATGAATAGTCTTAACAGCATCTGTAAATGGGGACACAAGGTGCGGAGGGGACATGACAAGAAATCTCCCGCTTTTTACGATCAGACGGTTTTCCTAACCAGGTAGATGTACTAGATGTATATAAACGTCAGTGTGACCTTGTACAGGTATATTTGTTTGTTTGTTTGTATGTGTGTTTATGTATGTACGTTTGTATATATA
>JAOBRG010281092.1:0-19055 GCA_027574985.1 Umimayanthus nakama
TTTTTTTTTTACTTGGCCTTATGGAGCCGAACCCAATACGCCTTTTCATGGTTTCGGCCTCAATCTTGGCGGGTAGGCAAAGTGGTTAAAAATAAGAGTTTGTATTGAAATTGGGCATCATATATCTCTAATAACACTACAGTTTTAAATTTTTTTTGAATAAACAACTTAAATGTTATGAGAGAGGAACTGAATGCCAAAACTTGAGGCTTGTAGCCGCGTACGGAGTATCGTTCTGCCGATGCCACACAACTGACAACATAGAAACGAATAAAAACAAACTAAAAACACAGTAAATATGAAAAAATATTTGTTGGGCGCCTTTTCAGAATGGTCGGCTAGAGTCGCTAACCAACTCATTTTTACTTGAACTAACAAGTTTGGATGAAAAGGCAAATCTGAATTAAAATTTCACTTTTGAGGTTAATGGGCATGTTCCAAATGAAAAGGAGGAACAAATTGTGACAATACTTCGAACTGCAAAACTATAGGCAAAGACGTATCCCTTGTGTGCGAGATTAGCGCAGTGCATGGATAAGACAATCACGAGGTCCCAGGTTCATTGAGGTTTAAACCGTCTGGGCTACCTTATTTCGCTACACAGTCTGCGGGCAAGGGCGCCGAGTCCCAGGGTTAAGTTCTTGACCGAGTCTCTTAAAATGCAATCTTATGGGGCTTAAAGAAAACTTTGGATCTGATCAACAAAGGTTGACATGGTATGTTTTTCGCCCTTGAGGTCTACAGTGCTCAGTCAGACAAATGGCTAATGCTCAAAATGTCAGCGAAATTCACCAAATCTCTCACGCGAAAAAAATATATTTTATTCAGCTTACTAGACATAAGTTAGCCAACACATTTCCAAAACTCAGAGTCCTCCAGGTTTAAAGAAAGCACGAAGGGAAAGGTAGGAAAGTCAGGTTGGTCGAGTGGTTAGTATTCGCGCCTCCCACCTCTACGGACCTAGCCTGCGTAGCAAGTGTTTCTGTGGGTTTTCAGAGCAGAGAAAGACCGAAGAACAAGATTTTGGATGGGAGGGGGAAAGTTTCCTTCCTTCCTTCCTTTCCCCTGCCCCCCTCCCTCCATTTTTTCGTTCACTCCCATTTCTCGCGCGGCCAAATCATCCAAAATCTCGTTCTTCGGTCTTTCTCTGCTCTGAAAACCCACAAAAACGCTTGCTACGCAGGCTACTACGGACCCGGGTTCTAACCTTGGGATTTGGCTGATCTTAATCTGACTTCGAGGGTTTTTCTCCGGGTTCTCCGGTTTTCCTCTCTCCGAAATATCAGCCTTAACGCCGAGATCTGTGCCGTCTCCCCAATTAGTCCCATGGCTAGATACTTTGATATGTAAATAAACAAGGGAGAGTACGTTTTACGGGTGTAAATGTGTTACCTCAGTAAATAATATCTTTATCTCATTTTACTGTACCCGGTTGGTTGTCTCTCGAAAACGAGAATGACGTTAACATAGCACAAAATGAATTGATGGTTTGGATCCATCAGCTGTGACTTTGATTTACCCTACCCACCTCACTAATAAGCACCAAGACCGTGCCTGGAGAGATCTGGACGAAGTGAAGCACGTGGGGGACATACGGGCACTTGGGGGTACGAAGAAACACAGTTTGACGGAAATATTCAGATCGAGGCTCGGCCTCAGGCTCTTCATCGCAATTTCTGTTCACTCTTGGTCCGCTAGGCGCGGGCGAGCTTCCGTCGGCATCTCTAGCCTGACAAAAATACTGTGTATTACCCACGATCCTTTAACCACAAAGTCATATGGAACACGCAACAAAACATGGCTACGCCGGATGAAGTGCACCTGTGTAAAACAAACTTCAAACTCTAATTCGTAAATTTTTAAAAGGGCTCTGTTGCAGTTCATAGATTGAAGTAACTATTTAAAAACCAAGTGATCAATGAATAGGCACGTTCTCGCTTGTCATGAGCAAATTGAACAAATCTTTTGCCTTCTTTTCCTTTGATTTGAAAACCTCTTTAGAATAAAAATAAGGCTGAAAAACGATAAGATCACGCCCGATGCTAAAGCTAAGACTAAGAACATTTTCTTATTTAAGAAAAGTCTTAAATTGCGGGTAAACGGAATTTTTGCGCTTGTTTCAGATTTCAATGAACCAACCTGAATCAATAGAATTGAGTCAATCGGTGTTATGCCTAGAATGTGTTCTGATCTCGGTTAAGTCATGGATTCATTCAGATGACGGAAATTGTTTCTTCTGAAGACACTGATATGGAATATTTCTAGGACGAGACAGGAAACTTTCCTTCATTCAAATTTCGACACCCAATTTTTGCCAAACTTCGTGTTAATTTCAAACACTAGCTGTAGAAGAATTGCACTGCATGCAACAACTAAGGCCGGAAACTATTCTGAAATTCGCAAGCATTTGATTACAACACATGACACAAGAGCAAGCATGTATTAACACGATACAATGAATGCGTGACATGTACTATAATCATGCAGCACCGTCGAAGGAATCACCGGCGAATTTAGCCTGCTAGCCGGCTCTCCGCTTGGATTAAAATAAAAAAGGTTTGTTTTCGAAATTCTCTTAGTTTTTTGAAATTCTTTTGACGCGTGAAGTCGAAAAGGTCCCAGTCCCCTCTTTTCGTCTTCACGCGCCAAACGAATTTCGAAAAACCAAAAGAATTTCGAAAAAAAACTCTTCGACTTTGATCCAAGCGGAGAGCCGGCTAGCAGGCTACGGCGAATTGGACGTCCAAGATGCCACACCAGAATTAAGCTAGGTTATTGACACAAGTGACGGCGACGCCGCCGAACATATTAACTCATCAACTTTGACCATATAGTCGTTATTGCTATAGCTAGCCTGAGTTTCTAATATTGTTCCTTTTTGCTAAAAAAGAAATAAACGCCCTGTTCTGAATAAGCGCCCTGTGTGGAAGAAGTGACCTCCCTCGAAGTACCAAAAGTAAATATTTGCCGGGGCTAATTCGAATCATAACGGCTTTTTTTTACGTCTCTTACTTTAATATACACGCTCCTTGTTTCGCAAACTTGCAAATGAGAAACGTCTTCAAAACTCAAACAAAACATCATTCTCTCCCTCCATATGGGGTATTCAGTTTTATTATTTTAACGTGCTGTGACTGGTCAGTTTCAGGTCCGTAAGTGACCGTACTTACCTCTATCTCTTGATCACCTGTCAACTGAACGTCAACTGATTTCGTTCCTTTCCCGAAATAATCAACAAAGCCACAACGAACATCTCTACTTAGTCTCGTTCTCTTGGTCCGTACGGCAAGTTATGGATCCTCGCTTTTCATTTCCTTCTTTTCATGGCCGGCGCGCTCCGTGCTTGGGCCATAAAAAACTCGCTACCTAACTTGCCGCATGGACCGAGCAAACGAGGGTAATAAAAGGTATTTGTTGCGGTGGGCTCTTGTAGACTACGAGCGGTCCTTGTTTTTCCTCTTGAGTTCGTCGAGCTGTGAAAAAGACGTTGCGCGCGGATGGGGACGCTCATAGTCTAGGCTTTTGGAGCTTCTTTATGAAGTTCGATGTAGACAATCTCTGAAAATTAGGATACTGACCGAGACTTTCGTAAAAATACAAGCTTGAGAAATTTTCTTGGCCGAGCCAGACAACTTACTCCACTTACACTATTCCATTAAGAGAATGGATGGAAGTACAAACTTTGGAGCAAACTGAAACCTAACCTCATCCGCTAGCAACAACTGCAGCAAGAAACTTACCGACTTCTTTAACTTTTCAGGGGTAGGAGCACGCGGTGTGTAAAACTTTTCAGCCCTGCCAGCTATGTCGGATGGTGACAGCGTCCCATCAGCTTGGGCCAAAGACCCACTAGGCGTGTCTGGTGTGCACTCTGGGGTAGAGGGTGGGGAGTAAAACTCCTCCACAGAGGACCCCTGGCTCTCGCTGTCAAATGTCTCTTTTGTGCTAAAATTTTCTGACAGGGCAATGTCAACAGGTGCAGATGGTGTCGAACCCTGGAGTAAAGGTGTTGACCCTAAGACTGGCCCCTCCCCTGACAGGCCAGCATCTGTGCAGTTTCCTGTTCGCACAGCATAGGCCACTGATGGTCCTGCCTTTTTCAGAAACTGGTGTGACAGTGGTGGCGGCACTCGATTGATGCTGCAAGGAATCTCCTGGGAGGGGTGGCTGAAAATGTTGTTTACAAAGACGGTGATCATCAAAATATCAGCTGCTTCCAGTTCAGAGGCATTTCGGCTGAAGGAAGAGTTTGGTTTTTGTTAGATACTATTTATATTTGAACACAGCAGTTTAATGTCATAATGTTACCAGTCAAAAAGCTGAATACCAGTACAAACTGTGTTTATAGGAACAAACTTTAACTTTGAACAAATTAGGAGTAATATCTTCTTCCATTTACTCATCTCCCTCTGAGTGAGGATTCTTATGAGTGCTTTAGTGTTACATTTTATATGTCTGCTTTAGCGTTACATTTAAAATCATAAAAACTGTATGCCATCTGTGTGCTTTATTGTATAACTCTATAACTTATTAAGGGGTTGTTAGAACCACTTATGAACTTTTAACGCTGGACCTCATTTGTAGAAAAGCAAAAAAAGAACATTACATTAGGGTAGCCAAAAGTTAGTTTGGTTCTAACTTACATGTAGTTTAAAGTATGTGTACTGAAAAGGACATACCTGGTATTTCATTTGGCTGGCAAAAGTTTTAAACACTTTCAAAAAGGCAAATTTAAAAAAATATTGGATTTGCAAAATAACCAAAAAGATTAGCATGTTTAAAACAAGCAAAACCAGCTTGGAATGTTTTAGTTGTTGTTTTGAAACAAGAAAATAATTGAATGGGAAAGTATTGCCACATGAAGAAAATCCCACGCATTTGCTTTTAAGTGCAGCTTAGGAAAACTTCAGGTGTAGATTCCTTGGTTTCTGGGATGTTTTGTCTGCTTTTGGACCCCCTCAAAACCTGCAAGTGACAGCCTAATGCAACCACCCCTGAGCCTGTTCAAGTTACTGTAACTGTTTTTCTTACAAGCTGTCTTCTACAAATCCTCACCTTGAATACAGTGCAAGTAGTTTAGAATTTACAAGTAGCAATGCATGAACAGCATTCTGGTTGCCTTTGTTCCTTGTCATGCCCAGCACAGTGTTCAGCAAGCCAATACTCATTCCACTCAAAGCCTGATTCACCTGGATACGCTCAATGGCTTCAACGAGGAAGCTCTGTTGTTGCATTGATAACAGAGACCATGTGTCAATTAAATTGCCCAAGTTATTCCATATTCGCTTGCGACTTGATGCAATATCTGGTTTGAGCAGTTCAAGAGATGCACCAAAATGCATTGTTGTGATGCGATGAAAGACTGATAGCTTTCTCTTAAGGAAATCTTCTGATTCATCACCATCACCATTGAAGACCATAAAACAAAGCTCATAAAACTGAAAGACAAATTATCGATCTGCATTAATTTTGAGTTGTGGCTCTTTGACTGATCCGTGCATGGTTGAAGTGGTTTGGTCTAACTCACAAGACAAAATATATAAATTGAAAACACTGGAAGGGAGGGATTCTTTGGGGCAAAAATGCTAGTGCTGACCATCGGAAACCCAAAAAAACTGCTCTTAAAAATGCTAAGCCACAAACAATTGCACATCCTAAAACATACCCCCTGGTCAAAAACTAACTTAAAAGAACAATTATTATAAACCTAAGAGTTTATTAAAAACGCATAATTTTTTCATTAAAAACTAAAGTTCTGTACCACTAACAAACACTAATATTTGTATTTTTTGAACAACCCCTAAAAAATTTGCTAATCATGCAGGCTATCATCCAAATATACAGAGTTCATAAAAAGCCATAAAGGTCACCAATGAAAAGGTTGTTCCTACCTGTTTAAACACAATCACTGTGCCATCATCACATGATATTGAGGAGTATGGGTCATCCAGCTCGTTCATATAAGACAGAGATGTGATTAGCGGTGACAAGAACTGAGAAGCTGCATTAAGGTCAATTTCTTTGCTGTCGTGATTTGCATCTATGAAGCCTTCCTTAACAGACTGTTTATTGATGTGATCTGTGAATGCTTGGTCAGCCCAGAAGAAGAGAATGTCTGGCATGGAGTTCACCACAAGAAGACACTTCATTTTCACAGCTTAATGAAAAGCCAACTGGAGGGTACAGTAGATCTGTGGATGCACAGCAATTTATGATAACATTCTATTTCAAAGACAAAGGAGATTTAATTATTCTCTTTGAAGCTAGTTATCTATCGTAAGGAATGGACCATTTGACTTCCGAGGGAGGGGGGGGGGGGAGTAGAAAGTTTGGTCAGCACAAAAATTTTGTTCCCCAACTGATAAACAAGTGAGGCAGCTTTTTCTTTTCAAATTGAAAAGCAGTGCATGCTATAGAGCTCTAGGAGCCAAACCAACATGTTTTACTGTTGATGGATTCTTAGGGTTATTTTTAGGTCAGAAATTTTGGCCAAAAGGGATTTTTGGTGTGGGGATTTTTTGGGTTGTGAAAGCACAGAGAAATTACTCGGTCAAATTTTGGCTCACTAACTCAACAAAATCTAGCAGAAGTGTTAATTAGCAACATGGTCTATTGTAGTCATTTTAAATGTATGCTCAACAACACATACAAAGACAACACTCTTTGACTAGCAAAACCTAACAGCCCTCAAAGTTACAAGTGGCAGTGCAGCAATTTGCCGTGATGCCCTTGTCAAATATTGATTTTCACGGCAAAACTGTACCTGCAGACCTTTTCTTTCGACTGCGGCAGTGCCCTTTTTTTCCAGAATATGCATTGATCTGTTTTGCCCTTGAGCTCAAACTGTGTGAAACAAAATGTGCCTAAGTGCCTCCTTAAGTGTTTTAAAATTGGCTAGAAGCCCAGCTAGTACCAAAATTTTTGAGGCAAAAATTGCTGTGCCCTCCAAGTAGGTCAGTTCAAGGCCTGGAATAAAATACAATTATTCCAAACCTTTAATTGTTTGTTTTATTAGCCTTACCTGTAATATCAGCATTTATTAAATACTGGCGTGAGTTTAAGACTTTTTCTCTCTAAACATGCTCTGTATTCACTGGCAGAGTACTGCTATATACTCAATTATATAGCCATTGGCATTGCTGAAAGATGGAGTGTGTGGTGACATGATTGGCTGACATCTGCCAGAACTAGGCTTGTTTGAAAGTTTGCATGAAATGGACCTCAAATATCACTAGTGTGGTTCTTTTCCATCTTTACATGTTCGTGTTATTGAAATCAAACCAACGTATCTCCCGGTTTTAGTAAACAAATCCTGGAATGGAGTAATTTCAATCAACTTCCGCCATCTTGGCCGGGAATGTTTTTTCACAGACTGGTATCGGGTGCTTGGGATTGTGCTTGGTAACCAAGTGACTAGGTCCCATGACTACCGCGTGATGGAATGCAATAGGTCACGAGGAGGTCACATTTGTTTTTCAGTGAAGAAATTCTTTTTCCACTTTGTTGTTGCTGCACTGTTAATCGAGGAGAACAGCATCGTGTTCTTTTAAAACTCAGAAGCAGAGATGTGGCAGGTACTGACGATCTTTCTTCTCGTGGCAGTTTCGTACTCTGCAGAAGCGTGCTACAAACCAGAATATGACCTTCTTTTCAAGACAAGCCACATGTAAGTGCAAACAGCAAAGTGAAAGTGCCGAGTCACCAAATCCGACATCGCAGTGAAAACACTATAACTGCCAGTAATACACAATTTATTGTTGTAAAGGAAAATAACGAAACCTTTTACTAGAGTTAAGAAGAAAGAAAAAGTGTTTGCACAAACTTCATTGTTATTTTTTATACGAAGCTAGAAGTTTGTATACCATGGACATGGTTTTCCTATAAAATTAACATTTTTGCGTCAGCGTTTCGTTGGACTCGCGTTCGCGAGTCTTACGACACGATGTGAGAGCAAAATCCTATTTTCTTTTCTTTTCTCTTCGAGATTTTGAAATAAATATTTATAAAAATAAACCTCAAGTTGCTTCACAAATTCTTTAAGATACTTTGTTTTTGGCTGACAAGTTGGAGTAAAGGCATTCTCAAATTCGAAATTTAGGGGAAGTCAGTTGGTCGAGTGGTTAGCACTCGCGCCTCCCACCTCTACGGACCAGGGTTCGAACCCTGGGATTCGCATGTGGGCTGAGATTTGGCTAATCTCAATCTGTCTTCGAGGGTTTTTCTCCGGGTTCTCCGGTTTTCCTCCCTCTGTAACATCAGCTTTAACGCCGAGATCTGTGCCGTCTCCTTAATTAGTCCCATGGCTAGATACTTTGAGACGTAAATAAAGTTTTTTTTTTTTTATTTTTTTAAGTTTTCACCGATCTCGGTGGGTGTCCACGTACTTTTTCTTCTCGCTTCTCTGGTCGTAGCGTTCGGTTAGATCGATGATCAAACAAAATAATGCTGCATGTATCTGTTGTCAGAGAATCGGAACTCTGTTGACCATAGGTGTATAAAGACTATAAAAGTGTGGTTTTCAGGTATATCATCTTCTTTTGTTTGGTACACCAACATGGCCAGTCTCAGGGTTCCCGCGGATCGATTGAAAGTCATTAAAAGTCTTTATTTCGCTGTTTTCAGATTTAAGGCCTTAAAAAGGTCTTAAATCTTCTAGAAGTTGTTTTTGAGGTCTTAAAAGGCATTAAATGTGTAAAGCGAATGAAAGTGAGTTTTTCTTGCAGCCAAACTGTTGACGTATTCTCTTCATACTATACAGTATCTGGGGCAATTTCAACGTGATGTTCGCATCTGAGTGCCCCCAGTTTACTGTTGCAGATGAGGACTTTTTCATTGTTGTTCAGTTGTAAAGTTTGTAAAGATTCTTTTGATGATGTTATCTTGTTTACCATAGTAAGTATTTTAAAAGCATTTTTATCTCGCTAAAAGTTCCTTTCTTTATTTTTTGCAATGAAAAAATTGTCTTAAATTTTTAATACTTTAATTTGGCATTAAAAAGTCTTTTAAAAAAAAGTCTTAAATTTGTTGGCTGCTGAGCTGTAGGAACCCTGAGTCTGTCACTTGTCTTTAATGCCTCTTGGGATTGAGGGAAAGCACTCTATTAGGTAGACAACTACAGACAAGAATACTAATTAATGTGTTACACACTTAAATTCTACTTTTATGTGCCTGCAATAAAACCAGACTGTATCAACTGTTCTTTATCAAAACTGCAGTTTATGGTGAGCTGCAATGTGGTTCTTACAAACACCATTATTTTTAAAACCTGCATGCATTTTCTTGAAAATGAAACAAAAGATTGATTTACAATCTGAAAATCTAAAAGTCAGGAAAAATCTAAACATTTTGGAATTTTTTAATCCAGAAAAACCAAACTACCCCATGAGTACCTGAACATGAAGGAAATCCCAAAAGCTTGGGACTGGCGTGACGTCAATGGCACAAACTATGCAAGTGTTACTCGCAATCAGCACATTCCACAGTATTGCGGTTCTTGCTGGGCGATGGGAACTACCAGTGCGCTGTCTGACAGGATCAACATCAGGAGGAAGGGCAAATGGCCCAGTAACTACTTGTCTGTACAGAATGTTATAGCATGCGGTAAGTTGCACACCAAGAGGTAACCCCCAAGGGGCCCCCCTCACATATTTTACTGACAGAGGGGTCCAATGAATTTTGTTAAGTCGGAAGTTCTAGGACTGTGAAAGATGCATGGATTTTTTTTGAGTTGCCAAAAAAACAGGGTTTTCGATGTTGTACTTTTCACCAGCTCAAAACAATAATAACATAAGTGCGTTTTGATGCTCCTGTGGGATTTTTTCGATTGGACAAATTCTAAGGTTGGAATTTTTTTGGGTATAAAAAATGAAATTCTGTCAGACCCCCCCCCAATCATTAAAATATCTAAGTGGGGCCCTTGGGGGTACTCCTTTCAGATAATCACATTTGTAAGTGCAACCGGATTGGGATTTTCAAGCTGACTTTGTCTGAAAAGTAGTATACATTTTGCCTGATTGTGATGAAGTTTTATAAATGTCAAGTTGGAAATCGGGTATTGATTTCTCAGGTTTGGTTTGAAATGGGATATTGAAAAAAATGTTTGGATCTAAAATGGAATTAGGGTTTTAAGGGGACAGTGGAAGTTCTGCAGACCATGCAAAGGTGCACCACAGTATATGTAGTCCTAACCTACATAGTAAAATATTCACTTTTTGCGATCAAAACAGGTTCTGTCACAAACTTGTTGTGGATAGGGCCAAATACAAGTAATAACCCTGCATATATATTTGTTGGCAAACTTCAACTTTATGCACATTTATAATGGTATATAATAGGGACATACAAGGAATTTATGTTTTAACCAGTGTCTTGACAGCAATCACCCATCCCCTTTCTCCTGATTGCATAAGTTCCCTATATACAGTTGAAGTTTGTTTTTCAAGTATGTGCTTATTTAAAGGTATGTTTTTTCTCCAATTGGGTCTGGAGTATTTGGTAGACATGTATTTACTTTCGAGTATGGTTTCTCTGCAGAGAATCAGCAAACAACACAATAGGTTCTATTCAGTGGCAGATCCAAGGGGGAACTTGGGGGGCCTGTGCATCCCCCCCCCCTCCCCTATTGGATTTGTTGTTGTTGTTTTTATAATTTTGCAAAGTTTACTAGAAAAAAAAGTTGTATTAAACGAGTACGGAATTTGTCTGAAATGCTGGAAATGGCCATTTGAGAGACTCAAAATTTTTTAAAAATTTCTGGTGGGCAAGCCCCTAGCCCTTTCTAGAATGTTCACATCTTCAGCGCTTGTTGGTGCCGCCCCCCCTTTTAAAAATCCTTGATCCACTCCTGCCATTTAAGTGTTTTGAAATTCTGTCTAACAATATTTTGTTATTTTTAATATTGTCAAGTGTAGAAAACTGCAATAGAAGCAGAATTTGAAAGCATCTGTGGTGCTCACCAAAACAATGGTTGTACCCCCCGGCACCACTTGCAATCCCCAAACTTAGTACTTTTCTTTTGAAGAACAGACTGCAATTTCTGTTTTTTCCTTTTGCCTGTTAGCCGGTGCAGGAAAGTGTGAGGGTGGAGGGATGGCTGGAGTGTATTCATATGCGAAGGAGAAAGGAATCCCAGAGGAAACATGTAACAACTATCAAGCCAAGGACATGGAGTGCACTCCATTCAACCAGTGTGGTACCTGCAGCACATTCAATGAGTGCTACACAATCAAGAATTATACAACCTGGAAAGTCAGCGAATATGGTAAGTATGACTGTTTACACAAATTCTTCTTACATTACCAACACAAAATAAGTTGTTGGGTATTGAGAACAAAGCATTTGATCATACACAGCAATTTAGCTAAGACAAATTAACAAAAGTCTCTGTTTACAAGGACACTTAAGAAGGGTGTTTTTTGAGAAAACTTAGCAAATTATCATCTAGCGTGTTAAATTTGGTGCTAAGAGACTTATACTGCTTTAGGTGTCACGTAATATGCCTTTCATTCATACTTATAATGAGAACAAGGCATTTGATCAAACACAGCAATTTAGCTAAGACAAAAAAACAAAACTCTCCCAACCTGTTTACAAGGACACCATAGAGACTGTTTTTTTTGAAAAAAGTTCAACAAGTTATCATAGGAGAGTCACTCTACATCACATGTATTTATAATCATGTAACATGCCTTTTATTCAAACTTACTTGTAGCTAACCTGGCAACAGCTAAACACTCTCGAAAAAGCTTTATAGCGATGTCAACTGTCTGGATTTTTGTCATTGTTTAATGAAAATGGAAACTTTCTGTATGTAGATCCAAAACTAGATCTAGTTGCATATAAAAATATTTAATAACAAAATTGAATACTATTATGTAGCACTTAAATGATAAAAATGTTGGTACAAAGAGGTAAAATACTAAAAGATCAAGAAATAGTAAAATATTCTTCAAATTATTCATATTATTTTAAAACCTTCAATAAAAATACATACGTACAAACATACAAAAACTTTGTTTAACTCAAATTTACAGTGTAATTTGTTTAACTAATATTTTCACGCTGTAAATAAACAGTGATTTTATTTAAAACAAAATTTTTTGAAATGTTTTTTAAAATTGCTTTTATTCATAATTCTTAAGCATTCAGGTTTCTTTATACCCTATACGTATGAAGACACCGTCAGTTTTTTCAACAACTTTCCAAAAAAGAAAATGTGATGACCATTAGCAGAATTGCACGAGTTTGACATGTGGCTTCCATACAACCCAACAGGACCAGTGAGTGGCCGGGAACACATGATGGCCGAGATATACGCCCGTGGTCCTATTGCCTGCGGTATCATGGTGACTGGCGCCTTTGAGAAGTACACAGGTGGAGTCTACCAAGAGTATAGCAGCGAGATCGGAATAAACCACATCATTTCTGTTGTGGGGTGGGGAGTGGAGAACGGCGAGGAATACTGGCTTGTGCGTAACTCGTGGGGTCAGCCCTGGGGGGAGCAGGGTTGGTTCCGCATTGTTACAAGCCTGTACAAAGGTGGAAAGGGGGACAGTTACAACCTCGGCATAGAGTCCGGCTGCTATTTCGCTGTTCCCATTGTTCCCTAGCTAGCTACTGACAGAAATCAGAAGCAGATGATTTCGACTGTAGTCCTCAATCTTTGGGAAGGGGCTCAAGTAAGTTAATTTGGGGTTGAAGTTTTGATAAACTTAATTGAGATTGTTTTAAGATATGCCGGTTACTGTAGTGTTCGAGTTTTTTTATTTTGCAACTTTTACAGCAGCACTCGAGGCGTGTTCTTACTAGCGACGCAAAAACAAACGTAGACGCCGGGAGACGCAAGAGCAATAACAAGTTGACTTGACATAAGACGCAAAAAAAGATTTTTTTATCTTGCGCACACCGTGTGACTGCGTTTGCCCTTGCTTCATAATGTTGCGAGCATAAATGGACGTGACGTAAACGTAGACGCAGCCGCATCACAAAACCGTCTTCGCTTGCGTTGTTGCGTTTACGTCTCTGTTCTTAATGCGCCATAACTGCCCATTTGTCTGGGAATTAATTAAATATTTGTTGTACTCTCAGATCGACTTTTAATGGTTAAATACTTCAGACGAATTTCTGAAATTAACAGTAGTGACAATGAAAAAATTGTAAGGTGTTTCAAAATATATCCGATGGCATGGCTGCGACCACATGCAGTTTATTTAATGGGCTAAGCAACAGTAATATTCTCTATAAAACAGTAAAAGGCTGTATCGAAGGTAAATACATTCTTAGAAATTTTGAACGTTGTCGTTGAAGTTATTGGTTATCTTAAAAATAACTTATGCAACTAGAAAAGATCGCCAAAGGAAAGGGAAATGTGTATAAAGATCTTGGCTCCCGAAATTTTCCAAGTCGCCTTGTTCGTTGTTCATTTGTCATTTGATGCGAGTTGAGTTTGAGCCTGATTTCCATATAATCGTCTCTGTCACAGAATTTTTAGTCACGCAATTCGGGAGTACACGTAAGAAGACGTTTTTGTCGTGGCGATCGATTTGCATTTGATGTAAGGACCGTTTGAGACAACCGCAAGACTGTTTCCATATAACTTGCCAGCATATTCTACGTCAGTGACGAGTGTATAGAAATCAGGCTTAATCGTCCAGATTGCTTGACAACACATTGTGCGACAGAGACGATCGTTATGTCAGAGACGAGTGTATGGAGATCTGGATTAAGTGTCCCGATCGCTTGACAAAAAATTCTGATAAGGACAATCTTTACGGCACAAACGATTAGCGTCATGACTGCATTAGCCCCGCTGCCCGAACAAGCACCGCACTTGCGCCCTCGAAAATTTATAAACGACTGCTGTCGAATAAGCGCTGCGGTAATATGGGTACATATAAATAAGTCATGCCCTGATTTCAGTAAGTAATACAATCTGTGGAACTTCTCTTTAACGAACTCCTCGGTATAACGAACATTACATTTCGACAGGGCAAAAGTTACAGTTAACCTTTTTTTTTTGCTTACGGTTGAGCGCGACTGACGTCATTGTAAGTACTTGACTTTACTCCTACATCTGCTTATCTAACTGAAATGCAAGTTTCTTTTTTGGTTTAGTTGTTTTCCATTACCCTGGTATTCATCATTTATTACATAATGGTAATTGAACAGAGTGGAGTGCAATTTGATCTATAATCATACGCGTGATTTCAAAATCAAAGCCCGGGAGTTTGATTTGAAATCACAAGTATGATTACAGACCAAAATTGCACGACACTCTGTTCAATTACCAATTAATTATATACATTTTGAAATCATTTTTCAGAAAGCAAAATCTTATGCTCTATGACAGAATGAGCAGAAACTGACGTGCGGACTTACTTTGGATCGCTTCTAAGGAGTTTCACTTTTATAAACTAAGAAAACCAAAGACTTTTTAAAAGGAAAATAGAAAGACTTGGAATTCTTGATATTGTAGAGTTAGGGGCACGTACATGTGAATGACATGACTATGCAATATGCTAAGCTTGAATAGCGTTTAATTTAAACATTGGCAGTTTCAGAGCTTTGTCGAAAATAGTACTCAATATTTTTCTCTTGTTTACAGTTAACATCCCACCATTGTGTGCCAACATTGCTGTTCTGTGATTGGTCAGATTACCTTTTTCTGCTCTGTGATTGGTTAATCAAAACTGTGCGTTTATAGATCAAAAACTGTGCGATTACAGACTCCAAACTGTGCAGTTAATGCTCAGACCCATCTGCTGGGAACAAATCAAATAGCGGGATTCATTTGTGATTTCAAAATGTATATAATTACAAAGGTAATCGAGTTTTCGGGTTGAAATTGTGCTCATAATACGTGAACATAAAGAAAAAGTTCGAGTTCCGGATTTGTTGCAATGACATTCTCTGTAAGAGTTTGCAAGTGTATCGGAATGCACTTCTGTAGCTACAGCTTGGTCTTGGTTAAGAAGTAAGATTTAGGTCAACAAAGTGATTCACCCCTTCAGTGAATATACATGGTCAGGAGCCCACCAACAGGAGCATCTATCTCCTATACTAACCCTTGGAATCAACCCTTTCCCCAGTAGATTTATTTATAGAACGGCTCTCGGTGGAGATTTCGCACACACACACTGTTCAAAGACCTAATCAAAACAGAACCAGATGGAGTGTTGTTTACGTCTTATTCCCCCGTGAGACGCGCGCGAAATGTAGGCAATACATTTTTCTAGCTCTGTTTTGATTGGGTCTTTGAACTGTGTGCGTGCGAAACCTCCCCTGAGAGCCATTCTAAAAACAAAGCTACTCGGAAATGGGTTGACTCAAGAAATTAGTGGATAGAGGCTCCTTTTGATGGGCTCCTGACATGGTAGACTGGTTCTGCACTAGTTGTTGTTCTATTACCATACTTCTTGATCTACCTTCCTTACGGATGCAGCATGTTTAATCTACGTTGTACCCTAAATAAAGAGGCATAAGCACATATTTTCTGGCTGGCGTGTCTAATGACAAAATGGTTTTGAGTCCATAGCCAGTGAATAGCTTACTCTGTGCTTTGTTTTACATTCAAATGGAAACTGTTTTGGAGCATGGCTGAGGGAGGATACAACTCCATACATTATAACATGCTTGTTCATTGTGCACTGACTTCATTCCGTTGTGACAACTGTAGCTGCATGACCTCGATCAAATTAGTTTATGTTGATGGAAAAGGGCGCAAGACAAGTCAACATTTTTTCAAGAACCAGAAACATAATTTCAAAGTTAAAAAGTCTAAGACCAATTGTGTTCCAAAGCAGGAACCACACTGATCAAGTGGCTGTCGCAGAAGATGCGTGGTGTATGAATGTAGCAGCATGCAACTACAGTTACTCTTACACAAGGGGTTTGTCTCTTGGCCGTAATCAGTTTTTAGATGGTTTGGGACCATACTTTCAATATTTGCTGTTCCACACTGTTGAAAAAAATGGCGACCCATTAAAATTACAGTTTGATGACTGCTTTTTACAAGACCAGAAACAGTTTTAGTTGCTGATCAAATTTTGAACGGAAAAGAAAGGAGAGGTTGTTACACGCTTCTTACAAATTCAGATGTTTGACCATACAATGGACAAGTTGTTATGAATGCAAGAACTGCAAACATGGATGAGGTTGGGTTAGATAAGGAACAGTTCCTTAATATAGGTTCGGATGATTCAAACAGAAGTTGGACAACTTGGAAGCACCTGAATGATCATCTGAAGAGCTTGGATTTCCCTGGTCCAAACAAAGTTCATGTTGTCTGTATTTAATGACTTCAGGCACGGTTTATCCGAGTATATTCAGCTGGCTGAACAGCTAGCAACTGATCTCTTCTATTGCTTCAAGGCACAACCAGCCCACAAAAATGATAGTTTCAACACGCTGACTAGCCTTGGCTTGGAAAAGCTCTTTATTTTCTGCGGATGGTTGACTCTGATTCCAGCCAAATAGGATAGTTGATAACCGGAGCCTATCCGCTCATTTCCTGAAGGAATTTCCAAAGGTAGCTAAAGAAGAAAAAACAGAAAAGCTACTTGAAAAAAACGCACAGAAGGATTTTCAAAGCCAAACAAGGGAACGATATTCTCTGATGCAATTCCTTATCACTGTGGCCTAGTCGGTATTCAATGAAACCTTGGCATCTTCCAACGTCAGAAACTGCTCATCCATGTACGTTACTTCATGTTAAATACCTCCAAAGGCAAGAAAACTAATACTGCTATTTTTGAAATCTGAAGTTCCAAGAAACAGCGCAAGTCACCCTCCGCTCTCCAGCCAAACCAGCAGAGGGTACCCCTGCGAGGAATAAGGGCTTTTTTTCAAAGCACCAGCAAGCAGCTGCTCACCCAGCTTGCTTTTGGAGATCCTTTTGTACGTAACTTGACAGTACTTCATCCCAGTATGCAGAATGTGGAATAACTGGTGATTACTCTTTAAAAGTAATCAAGGAAGATCAGATACCAGCAGGGGTTGATGAGTGGAAGCTCTACCAGCACCAAGAGATTCCAAGAGACTGGTACAAAGTTATGAAACTAGAAGTACTCGCATTGATCGATATTGGGCCAAAGAACTTCAGATGAATCTGATAGGCACTGATATGTTTCCTTACCTGACTAAGTTGATAAATCAAAAGCTGTGCTTATTCTCTTCCAAAGTCATGCTGATGTTGAAAGGCGGTCTGTCCGCCAACAAGCAGGCAACTCGAACAAACACGACACTCCCAAATTACAGAGTTACTGAATGGCATCAGACAAGTGAAAGAACTCAGTGGCTGCTAAGGACGGAAAGATCTACATCATATGACCTCAGTTCTACAAGAAACTTATGTCAAGCACAAGAAGAACCGGCGAAGGATACAGACTGAGATTGGATGAAAGAAAGAAACAAGAAGCACATAAGAATGAAGTGGCTTGGGGAAAAAGCTGGAAAGAAGAAGCAATCGAGTGGAGGAAAAGGTATTCAGAGAGAAGCAAAAACATAGGAAGACTAAGAAAGGCCTGCAGAAGCATGAGAAGCACCAATTCAAGCTGAAGGCTACTAAAGTGTTGTCGATTGAAGCCGACCGAAGTTTGGCAGAAAAAGTAAAGTCCAAAGATTTGGATGTAATGCCTTGTGCTTATTGGAAATTGTCCGGCCACACAAAGATGAAAACTGCACTGGTTAAGACGGAGACTTCGCAAAATTGGCGAGCATCCTTTGATGGCAAACGCATGGAAATGATTGGTAATGTTTGCAAAACACTAGAACTATCGTATCTGCTGCAAATTGGCTATTCGGTTACTGATTGCTCTGACTGATATGTCATTTGCAAACAGTGATCATCAGTATTTTAAATCTTTCAATTCTGTAGTCTTGATCACAGTAACTGAGTTAGTTTTGGTGAGACAATCAACGCTTGTACAACCTTGATGTTCTTATTTTTTGCGGTTTTAAGGATTTTTATTAAGCATTTGTCAGATAAAACTACATATTCAGGAACCAAATACTTAATATTAGCAATTTCTTCAAAATCGCTGACACTAGCAGCCGCTAAAAATGGTAACCTTAAGGTAGATTTCCTGAGCTTTTGTTCGAGGAATTACAGTTTTGTCTGTTCAGAAATCTGTAAACCTTACGAAAAGTGAAGTAATAAACAACCCTTGATACTGAGGACATTTGCTTTTGGTGTTTGTGAAAAAATGTTTTATGGTACCAGAGGCTCTATCAAGTGAAAACTGTTGCTTTGGTTACCAAATCCAGAGAAACAATCAACAAGGCCAATACTTTTCAATTTGATCGTATTTTCCAAAACTCAGAATTTTTTACTTTTTTCTAAGCATGGAGAAGTATGGTCAAAACTCAAATTGGTAGAAAAAACTAGGGGGTCATCGCGCTTGTTAAGAGATATTGTGTAAAGCATTGATAAAATGGGCGGTTTTTGCCCTTTTTCCCCGAGGGGAGCCTTGGACAAGTTTTACAAAAGTTGGCCAAAACCGAACAAATTTCAATCTTTCCGATTAATTTTACCAATTGTTAAATTAACTATGTAATACCTGTCAAGAAGTATTGAAACCTCTTAAAAACCTCAATTTTAACTTCATGCGCAGAAGAGCTGCACACTGCAAAACGGGGAAATGACGTTGACAGGTTTATGTGTGAGTGCGACATTAGAGTTTCCGCAAGGAATTTCGAGCTTTCAGTTTTGCTGCGCGTGAACTGCGGAATGTACTTCATCAAATTTGCGAAACACTTCCTTCTAGTTGGACTAAGAGTAAAGCTACAATAGAGTCCTTTAGATTTGACTACGAGTACCAGTTTGACTACGACTTCTTAGAGACCTTTAGATTTGACTACGAGTGCAAGTTTGACTACGAGTACGGCGTCTTAGAGAACTTTAGGTTTGACTACGAGTACGACTTCTTAGAGAACTTTAGATTTGACTACGAGTACGAGTTTGACTACGACTTCTTAGAGACGTTTAGATTTGACTACGAGTGCAAGTTTGACTACGAGTACGGCGTCTTAGAGAACTTTAGGTTTGACTACGAGTACGA
>JAOBRG010281092.1:19155-31147 GCA_027574985.1 Umimayanthus nakama
CTTCTTAGAGAACTTTATATTTGACTACGAGTACGAGTTTGACTACGAGTTAGACGTCTTAGAGAACTTTAGATTTTACTGCGAGTACGTCTTGGAGAACTTTTGATTTGACTATGAGTGCAAGTTTGACTACGAGAACGACGTCTTAGAGAACTTTAGATCTGACTACGAGTGCAAGTTTGACTACGAGTACGGCGTCCTAATGAACTTTAGATTTGACTACAAGTGCAAGTTTGACTACGAGTACGACGTCTTAGAGAACTTTAGATTTTATTACGAGCACGACTTCTTAGAGACCTTTAGATTTGACTGGGAGTACGAGTTTGACTTCGTTGTCGGGTCAACTCTCGTGGCCGTTCTTTTTAAAACAGGAATGCTTTTAAAGATCTCTTGGTTATAATATTACAAGTCAAAATCTAAGAAGTGGCAATCATAGTAATCATAGTTAAAGACGGCCCAAAGGTCGCTACTAAAAGAAGAGAGAGAGGGGAGGGGGATCTTAAGCATTTAATAAAACGAGTGACAATGCAACACAACTGTAACATAACTGCATCTTTATTTCAACTTTATAATACATATGTAGTTCTAATACAAAAGTTCGACACGGACACTTTTTTACTGAAGAATATAATATAGCTCTAGATTTTACTTAACTTTATAAATACTTTCTTTTAAATCTATATACTTTAAAACTATAATACAACTTGACCAGTTACTCAATAAACTTACTTTTATATCATACAAGCACATGCCAAGACTTTCTGCCGATATAAATCCTGGCTTATAGTTTCTCGCTAAACTACCTTTTCTGAAGAAATAACTGTTTTAGTCAGAACCGGTACTGGAATTGCAGTCATCAAAAGAAACGTAACCTTACTGAAAAGACCTTAAAGTTGTTGTTGACGATGACGAAAAACCAACGGGTCTCTCTTGTTCCATTAATTCATTTATTTCCAAACGCTTTGAACTGAAACCCACTAAAGAAAAATCTGACGCAACATGTTTTTCCAAACATCGAAAAATACGGCGGTTCTAAAAAATGATTAAGATCCAGCTTATATCACCGAGAATTAGTAGCATCCGGTTAAAGTTTTAATTCAAGAGTTATAAACTTGCCGCCCACAATTTTGAAAACTCTTTTAAGCCGAGTTCACACCAGAAATGTAAGCGCAGTCTCAAGTGTAAAGAAAACAAGTGAACGCAGACACGGAGGCAAGAAAATTTAAGACTTTCCGTCCAATTGTTTTCTTTACTATTGTGTCTGAGTATGCACTTGTGTAGCTACACGAGACTTCTGTTGACTGTAAAGAACAGCATTTATGTTAATGTCTACATTATATAACTGTTCAAGTGTACTACCATGCTTAAAATTGCTAAGTCCTCGTTTTAAGTTATTAAAGTCAACTAATAGTGTTTCTCTTAAATCTAGTACACTCACAGTTAGTGATGTCTCCTGAAAAAGTATCTGCTTTCGCAGGCTATCAACTCGCAAATCTTTTAAAATGAATCTGAAGTCTTTCAAAGGTAAAGCACTATACTGCAGTACCTCCTTTTCCCAAGGCTTATAATGACAACAACAACATAAATAAATATTTTAAATGACATTTACATTGATAACGATAATATTAATAATAATTCTAATAATAAAATAATAATAAAAATAACATTAATAACAACATCATTAATCATAACTTTCAGATATACAGATATCAGGTATCAGTCTTAGTAGACAGTAAATATGCGCCGTTTTCGTAAACTGTTATTATCATTATCATTACCTTATTATTAATGATTGCTCTGCTTGGAAAAAATAATAATTAAAATAAATAAACACAAACCCTAAAATAAATAACTCAACTGCAAACTTCATATACGAAATACACTTGTTATCAATCCAAACCTTAACACAAGAAAGCTAGTACAAGTGACATAGCTTTCATGTACAAATTCACGGTATAAATCAAATTCAAGTTCACAAAAGCTGCAAATTCACGACAGTATCGACAGCCATGATGTTGCATCACTTGCCACGTGCAAAACGTTTATAAAATATTCTAGCTAAACCCATGGATGAGTCATCAAAAAGATGAACTTCAACGAAAAAATGTTACCATAGTTTACTTCGCTCAGCTTCACACGATGTATACATTCCAACCATTTTCCCTAAACACTGTTGTTAGTATTATATCAGTTTTCACCGACGTGTACATATGATCCTTTTGTGTTTTTTCATCACTTTGAAGTTTCTTTTGGGCTCCATCATTCTATTTAATTGTGATCAAAAGAGAGCTGCATATACTTAGACATTCAATGCTATTTCACCACAAACTTATTCGTAATTGCTTTAAAATCTCTTCAAAACACTTAGCACGATAATTTAATGTTGCTGATCAAAGATAAACCGAAACAATCTTGAGAACGATGAAAAACCCAAAGAGTTGTCCAGTAATGACGTAAGTTCTCTAGTGGTAATAATTCTATTTACAATTACTTAATCTGATTTCAAGTTCAAATTTAAAAAAAAAACTTGTTTCTTGATAACTCAAGTGTTTTTGCCCCCACATACGTCAAATTCAATGTTTAGGAAAGTTTCTTGAACTCAACTTTTCAAAGCTATACCGGTTGTAATTAGACCAAAGACACCTAGCCAGCTTGAAACTGAAAACCTTGCAACAACGACAGTAACATACAATCCAGCTGTCAGCATACAGGCAATGGAAGTTGTGCAATCTATGGTGAGTCCTACACCGATAACGCATACACTTCTTTTGCACGATATTGTAAATAATGTTTCACTAGGAAGACCCTTCAATAATTTATTATCACGATTTTTAAAACACATTAACTACTTTAGCAAAATGAAATAAAACAAACACGGCTTAAAGTTGCAAATTGTCCAAAAAAAAACCAGTTACAATAACAAAACAAGTACGCAAGTAAATGAGCTCAATAATAATCATTAATTTCTTTTTGGACCCTCAAATGCCTTAATTTTGAAACAGACACGCACCTGTGCAAGTATGGTAAGCACGAGTGCAAGGTCCGTAAGGCAACTTTTTCCTTCCTTTTATGGTCCAACTCGGTCCATAACTCGCCGTACGGACTAAGCAAACGAGGCTAATAAGATGTTTATTTTGTTTTTTTTGTTGATTATTCTGATTTTGAAAAGATGATCGAGAGCTAGACGCGGCTACCTACGGACCTGGAATGACCCAATTACAGCACGCGAAATCAATCAGCCATATAATAAAGTACATTATTCACAAGCTAATGATTGAAGTGTGGATCAGCTGACACAAAAATTATAGCAGTGCAGAGAACGATTAAACAATAATATTATAATTTTTTTGTATACACCAGTCACCCAAAATCATTCAATTTTTGTTGCTTCATATACAGCAATCAGATCTACTCAAGGATTGTATATATACTGCATAGCTAAAAGGATCCTCTAGAACTCAAGTATACATAGCATATATTAATAATTACACACACACACAGCGCCAGCACCGTGATAGGAGTGGTGGTCAGCAGTCCAGCTAGTGACAGACTTTAATCATTAATATACGAGGGCTCTTCATCCTTGATCTCAGATAAGCAGATTACAACCACACATACATCTACGCCATTAACAAGAAAAGGGGTCTCATGCAGAAAATTAGACATCATTTTATTCTGGTGGACAATAAAGGTGTTTCTTTTCAAATGTTCCTAATTCAGTCGTTTTTTAACTGCAGCTGCTTTAGAAAGCCAAAATTCTATAGATCAAGTTGCAATCAGTTATTGTCAAAAATGGGGTTTTTTTTTGGGGGGGGGGGGCATGCAGAGAAGCCAAAATTTCGAGGTCAGTAACAAAATTTATAACTTCATGTTTACGGAGTTGTGCTCATTTCAGTTTCTCCCTTCATTAATTAGCTTTTCTCTTGCGATACTATCCTAGTTAGCATGTGGTGAAAAGATTATCGAACTAGTTAGCATCTATAAATAGTATGAAACTGGGAGAAAAATAAACGAGTAATTTTTAATCTCTCTGACATGCTTCAGGAGACCCTTTTCCTTTTGACGCGCTTCATGCAAAAAAAAGACCAGATGCGCCAAATCTACCCTGTTTTACCTCCTCTGACTTTTTCCCTCTAGCTTAATGATAGTTTGACAATGGTGTATACACTAAAAATTTGGACTTCAACTAAAAAATTTAGGAATTAACTTTGTCTTACTCTTATAATACAAGTATTATATTGTATTTATTACTAATTCAAATCTGAAAAAGATAAGATCGAACTACTATAAATAAATCAACTAATTTATCACAAAAAATACATTAAATATTTAGTTACTAACTCAGCTTAAACCACACCCAGGTTGTTACATTAAGGGGTTTGTTTAAATTTACCAACAAGCATCCCAACTCTTTCATATTTGAGTACTCCCAGACCCATTGAAAGTTATGCTGCTTTTTGCTTGACCAGATGGCTTTCAGTTTGTTTTCTTATTAATTACCTCATTAGCCAAAATACAAACCTGTTGAATCAACTACTAGACACCCATAGTAACATCATAACCTCTTAAGGCTCCTTCATATTGGAAGTTCAGCAATAGTTCTCCACCATTTTAAACAGGGGCAACAAAAGCAACTCAACTGCAAACAATTTTACAAAATGGTAAATAATAAATCTAAATTGTACCAAACTAAGATCACCAGATATCAAAAACACTTTGGTACAGCTTCTGAACACAGTGTAATTGCTTATCTTAGGCAGCTGCATTTCCGTTTGTGACGCTCCGTCAATGGTTTGGTCTGCCTGTGCTTGCACCCCTTCCTGTTCTTCTCCATTTCATTCTCCTTCTCTCTCTTTGTCCTCTCATACCAGTCGGCCTCCACCAGATACCAGGCCGGGGGCCATCTGTGCTGCTCAAGGTAGTCGCGGGTGGGTGTGTCTAGCATCTTGACATCTTTAGAGTGTTTGCGGCATACATCATTGTAATGGGTGGTGATGAAGTGCAAGCACCAGGCCTCCAGCTGCCGTGCGTTATGCATCTGTGCTTCTTTGAGGCATACTTTTGTGTTGTAAAAAAGTGCAACATCAGCAATTTGTTACTCAGTGCAGAAATATGACTTTGACTTTGATAAATCAAATCAACATCTCAGGAGTCACGAGTACACGCAGTTTATTAGCGAAATATCTAATTAGAACACTTGTAAGTTCTAACTCAAGTCATTAATACTACCTAGGAAGCATCCAGAAAGCAAGCTATTCACATTGAGCAAAGGCGGGCTGCAAAGGATCGTGGTTAAATAAGAAGATCACCTATGGGATGATACTAACAGAATCATTAACAACAAGCATTTTTTTACAAATGTCTGGATACATGCAACTATCCATTTAATAATTGGTCAAACTCCCTGAAACACAAAACTCGTGTACCTGTGTCTATAAAAAAAAATAACGGCATGTTGAAGGATATTATATAAACAAATATATCACACTGTAGTAGGGGAACATAAACAATTATAATTACAAATTTTATAGTATTAACTAAGTGGCAGGGCATTAAAGGCAAAAAAAACAATCCCAGGGCCTTGGCTTCTTGAACCCTAATATTACCCTGTCACAGTAGATGTCTTGCCTTCATTTGATTTTAAATGGTTGTAACATGAAAATTGGTTACAGCAAGGACAGCCCTGGGAATACCTTGTATTTTAAAAAGTTGGAGGTCCCAGACCCCATATTTTTATGAGCCAGCTGAACAAAACATTTGGGGTTGTCTTTAACTCTACAAACAAAGATACCATTGGATAAAAGGGAAATGAATATAAGTAACCCAAACAAAGAAAGAATGACAAAACAAAGAAAGCATGTTCGTAGAGTTAAGCCTTACTGAACAATTGATTGCAGATTGAAACAAATTGCTAATTAAAATACAAAAAGCATCCACCATTGCATTACAGTACTGCAGTAATGTACACTGTTATCATATATGAAATAATTGAAACTTACATAACACATCATTTGCAACAGCCAACTCGTCAACAGCCATAGTCATCTGGAGACTGTTGACAATACTTGACTCACAGAGAGCAATGAGCTGTGGCAGACAGAAGAAATTGGCCAGAGCAATGACGCCCAATGCTTCATCCATGGACAGCCCCAAACACTGGCCAGTGTACAGATACTCCAGCACTGACAGAAAACTGCCATAGTCAACCACTTTGAGTTCCACCTGCGGATTTGAATCAAAACATTTACAATGAATGGTTTACAGCAAATTGAACTGAGTTTGTCACTCAGTTAATAGGAAACTATACAGTCAGGTTTGCATGACTTCAAACTCCAATGTGTGCAGGGTAATTTTAATTTGAAGTTACAGGTATTTTTTCAATTAGACCAAACTTGAATGTACAACACAAAGTTCAATTACCTGCATTTTCAAAACTATAAAAAAACTGTTTTTATGGCTTGCAACAAATAAATAAAAAAAATACCACCACCAATTGTTTTTTGGCTTTGTTGTACACCACAAACTGTCACTTCACAAAAGTTGAATATATCAACTGAAGGTATTCTAAAGCTACATTGAACTCTCTAAGCCTTCAAGTTCTTTTTTGAATACTATTCAGTTTGTTGTCTGATCACAACACAAAAAACTTTTAATTTTTCAAAAAAAAATATAATTTTATATATTTATACAATCATGTATATATAGTTTACTAAAAATATCATATTGCTGTTGAATTGGACTGAAATTGCTCTTCCACAAGCCCTGTGGAAGGGTTGGGTGGGGAATTTTATCATTCCTCCCTGTCCACGGGGAACTACTTGACGTGTAATTTTGACCAATACTGTAATTTCTAGTTAAGTAAACATAGATAATCCATCTAGAAAATTACATAACACCCAACACCACTATTTATCACCTATGCATAGTCAATACTAACTACTTATTAACCAACAGTTGGGTCTGTATGGGAAATATCAAACTGAGGTTTTGCTGTATTAACCAAGCAATAACAAGGTCAATGAGTTATGACTGAAGTTTGTTATTCCCATACAGTACAGACTGAGTATTCAAGGTAAGGTAATTTTTAAAGGCAGCTAGCTAGATTTAAGTTAAATAAGTTATATTGTCTCAAGGGGGTAGTTTTGAAAAAATCACACAGTCAAAAACTCAAAAGCCCATCAAATTGATAGAGTTATTTGCAATTAATCTTCAAATAACCAGGGTTCAAAATAGCTGCGTGCTACTGGCAATAGCTAGCAGTTTTAGGACCTTGCCGGTGATTTTTGTTTTAACATAAAGCATCGGCAGAACTGCTTTCACTATTTCAGTTGCGATTGAGAATCAAAATTATTTTGCTTCTGAATGGCACTTTTTTTTCATTTACGCTGGTGAGCTGTGGTCATGTCTGGTTTACTCAAAACGCTTCCATTTTTAAAACAAAATTGCCATGTAGGCTGATTCAATGGTTGAAAAACACCCATTCCAAGTAAAAACCTTGAACTTACACATCGATGCTTGAAAAACAGCCGGCAAAAATTTTTCGCAACATGAAACAGCCTACAAAATTCGGCATGTTTTGTGAACGTTATTTTGAACCCTGATATCCCCTAGTCACCACCCCCTAGGGCACCCTATCTTTCAGCTTGACTCTGATACATGTAGGTGTATTATCGAATGTTCATCTAGTTACTCACCACTAGCCGGCCACTTTCCTTGAAATGGCCTTCAGTAAACATTGCTGAGAGCATCTCGCACTGCGATAACAAGAACACCTTGTGTGCAGGAATATTTCTGCCTTCAATCACAAAAACAACATCAGATAGACTTTTGCTGTTAATGAGCTTGTGTGCACATGTTATCATTCTGTCATCCATTTCTGAGAACACATCTTTATGGATGTAGACGTCATCATCCTCATGGTCATCATGCAGAATATTCTCAAAGTAGCCAGTGATGATTGGCAAAATCTGAAGATATCTAGCATCATGAAGAAACTCCACTGAGCATTCCTCCATTTCAAGGTTACCAGTGTATAGAAACCCCAAGATGCTTCTGAAAGACTTGCCTGAAATGCTGTTATCAACTGTCACACACACCTTGCAATCTTTGTCTGTACTGCCAACTTTATCAGAAATCTGCTCTAGCGATTGAAAACCCTGTGGCAACTTTCCAGACTTTCCTGATACAATGGCATCTTGAACTGCAATTTCATTATAACATTGTTTCTTGGGCAGAAATGCAAGAAAACAACCCTGATCTTTATACTCATTTGCAAGGGAGTCAATCCCAAAAAGCTTGGCGAAAACTGGAGAAGCTGTTACGAGTACTACCCTATGGGCTTTGATACTTTCTCCTTGAACAAAGAATACTACATCAGCACAAACTGATGATTCAAGAGCAGTTTGGAGTTTCTTTCTGTGGGCGGAAGGTGGGCAGCTAACTACTGGTGCAATGGGCTTTTCTGGCAAGTACGGTGCTTGAATCAGTGGTCTTGAAACTTTCTTAAGATGGGAAGACCAAAATCTTGTAGACCTTCGTGAAATCAGAGCTGCTCGCACAGCATTCTCAAACACATCCTTAACACCCCAAGTGGTAACAGCGCTGCATTCATAGTATGTAGCACCAATCTCTCTAGCAACTTGACGGCCCATATCTGGTGCGACTAAGGTGCATTCACGAATGCGAGTTGACAAGCTGGTACTGACACTTCTTTTCAAAGCTGCATTTGAGGTCGCATGGCACCTAAGATCCGAGCGGGTTCCTGCCAAAATGATTGGTGTCCGAGGGCAGTATCTCTTGAGGTCTGGGTACCACACTGCGTTCACATTCCTGAAAGAGGTGGGTAGATTTATAGAAAAACAAATCACAGCAACATCAGCATTTTGGTAAGCGAATTTCCGGTTCATTTCATGATCACCAAAAGTATCCCACAACCTCAAAGCAACATTAACTCCATCGACAGTGAAGTTTGCTCGTTCACGAACTTCTCGGGAGGCATGATATCGATCAATGGCAAACACAGACGGAAAGTGGACAAGATGATGGGAGTTCTGATTTAGGTGGGAAAAGGTCGTTCTGATGCCGAGCGCTTCCGCGCAGATCAATCGCGTTTTTCCCACTCCGCTGTCTCCAACCACAACACATTTAATCACTTCGCGGTCTATCTGGTCTCTCTGTTCATCAAGCTCCAAGTAATCCATTTTAGCTACAAAGAAGAAACAGTTGTCTGGTGTTAACAACAACAGCTAGGTGAACAATCGATCGCGCTGTCAGAAATGAACGCAGATCCCAAATATGCAGCGCGACACCTCGGCTAGCTGTGACAAAAACAACTTTCGAGTCACCTGTATTGTAGGAGTATATTAATCCAGCATCTTCATCGAGCGACGTCTTCAATTATCATCATCTCTGGCCACAAATGATATGAGTTGTGCCACTTGAATATGTATCACAAAACAAAAGGAGTCGGTGTCAGCCCTTTCTCCTTTCAGCTGAATTTCCGTCCGTCTCCCTCAAAATGTAAAATTCAATACGGCAATCGCACCGGCAAAAAGAAAGACTTGCGCAGTTTTAAAAGAAAGCGTCTATTCACAGAATGATGGTTTAGCATAACCGCACCCAGGATCTAAAATTGTTTCGTATTATGAAAAAACCTGGAAGCGAAATATGCTGAAAGGGAGGGCAGCCGCCCAAATTTCTTGTCTTGCACTGTTGCTTTTCAGTTCTCGATGTCTGACAATGTCAACTGATGAGCTGATCGGATCACACAACTTGTAGCACAGTTGCATCAAAACCGTACATCCATTATCAGAAACAATCCAAGACTTAAGATGCTAAAGTTAACACCAGACAAAAAAACCAACCACGAGTACGGCCATGCTTCGGAAATGAGAAATAGATTCAGTCTCAACAGTTCTCTCATACCTTTCGCGCTATTTTGATATTACAAATGCCAATATCATCTGGGTGTCTGCAAAGTGGGATTATCAACACAGACTCAAATCTCAAGAAGTCTCTCTTCTTTGGAAACTCGATACTTTTTGCAGCAAAATCACAGCAGAAGAGACCAACACTGCTTTTTTCGATTCAAACGTCAACAACGCAGAACTCGCACGAAAATGTTTTTGTCGTGACTGACATGACACAAGTCGTCCAAAATGTTTTGGCCGCTGCTCCTAGCCAATCAACGTGCTTGTAAATGACACGTGATCTATTTGATCAATTTGCAAAGTACTGCAAGTTTTAGCCAAGCACACGTACAAATAAAAGTTGGAAAAACATAAACAATAACAGACAAGTCTTCGAATTGATCAATCCGTCAAATTTATTTATAATCAACTCTGATATTTTTTTGTTCTGTAACGAGCTCACACCAGCTCTTTGGTGATTCGTGTCCGAAAGCCTGAATAGAGCACTGTTTGTTGTTCAGTGGGGCATGACATTATCATTATAAATGTTGTGTTCAATCTTTACAATTTACGCGATATTGCATGTGCAAGAACTGGCGAGCCTCAGGGGGATTTCTCCTAAATAGTAGTGATACTGGGACAAGAGTAATTGCAGTCTGTTTTTCACACGTACCATTTAAAAACTACTGAGTTCTTGTTCAGTAACAAAGTCGAGGAGGAGTTAAAGTTGATTGGTGTGAAAAAGTGGTTAACATGATAATATCTTTATAATGACACGAATTTGCATGTGAAAGATATAGAGGACTTTTTGCATTTCTGTACCATTTATTTTGGTTGCTCGGACAGTTTTACAGCGTATATCATACTGAGGATCGATACTTGGAAAGAACAAACAACTGGAAAACGTATTAATGCATTATTGCTTACAAATATTTGTTTTAAAATAATTGTTTTGTACCCCTTCGAAAGTTATACTCGCCCTGAACATTTATTGGATTAGATGCAATCATTCAAAAGAGGGTACCGGTTTCAGATTTTTAACTTCGTTACACGATAATTACTGATAACAATGTGCTTTGATATTACATCTTTTTGATGAGATACTGACAATTGAATGAGCTTAGTTTTCAAGTTCACACCACACGCTTAAGACAACGTGAGCCAATATGTCAAGGTCTGTCGAGAAATTGGTTTAATAAGTTTACTTGATTGCAATAATGAAATTCATGGCATTTCTTGCTAACATTTTCAACCTCGAAAAACTGAACCACAAGTTTTTAAAATATACATGTGTTTGCAAAAATAAACTATGGTTATTTTGATCTGCAAGTTACAATCGATCATTTGTTCAAGCATATCAGTCTGATCAATTGTCTAGCCAGCGTAGCTTGGCGTTCTAGTCATTCGGGAAGGCGAAAACGAGCGGCGAAGCCAACTTTTTCATCACTCGCGATCGCCTTTTTTGCCTTCCCGAATGACTAGAACGCCAAGCTACGCTGGCTATCAATTGTCTGATCTTTTCAGCGAGTGTCATATTTTGCGCATGAGGTGCTCTTTAGCTTTGCGATCAGCTGTTGTCAAAATATTACTTTGAGAGCAAATTTCAAATGTAGTGGTGCATGTATTTATTTTTTAAAAAGAACCATTGACGCAAACTAAGGAAGACCTTAACTTGAATATTTCTTATGCAAAAAAAATCCGGGAGCAACCAATACGAACCCCGAGGCAGTGTATAGGGAATATCTAAATATGGTAGTATTGGCATCTGGACCTTCAGCTGTCAACTGAGCTGCTTTTTATGTCATCCGTACTGCAAGCATGTGAAATGGATGACATATTTTCACTCGCTCGCTCACAGTCATTCACTCACTCACTTGCATGCACTCACTCATTCACTCCGCTGTTAGTTCGATTTGTAACCGCTGGTTTTGCAGCGCGGGCTCCTTTTAGATTCTCATCCTTCCACGATTCATATTTTCCTGTGAAAACTTGACAGACATCAGCTATACATACCTGTCAACCCCCAGAGTTCCAAAATCTGGAGACGTCTCGAAATCCTCGCGTTGTAAGAATGCGTTTTACGA
>JAOBRG010281093.1:0-16051 GCA_027574985.1 Umimayanthus nakama
AGTCGCGAAGCAATCTCAAATTCTGTACTTGAGACATCGAGGCAAGGGTTCTTGTCGGCGTCTGCGTCTGCTCTCACCAGTGCCAATGGCTCATCCCAGTCACAGACACGGCAGTTACTGATTGACTCGCGATCAAAAAGAGCAAGTACATCGCAGCACATTTGGCGGGAAAAAACCCGGAAGTATATGTGTTACCAAGTGGGGGTGGCTGGGGAAACTTGTTGAATAAATATTTTTGCTATGTCCGGGAACTCAAGGTTGTTGAATGAACATGTTTTCCTTGAATGAATATGTTTTCCTTGAACGAATATGTTTTCTTGAATGAATATGTTTCTTTGAATGATTATAAATTCCTCGAATGAATATAAGTTCCTTGAATGAATAATGTCCTTGAATGAATATTATTCCTTGAAGCTGCATAAATAAATAGTCGCTGGATGTAAAATGATGCCTTGAATACAAATATATTTTGTTGAATGTGAATCTATATATTTCTTGAATTTTGCAACAAACGGCCAACCATAGTGAGTAAGGAAGTTTAACCGACTGGAGGAAGGCACCAAAACTCGGGAGAGTCTCCTGAGTCCTGGGAAAATTGCCCTGCCTACCTGAGAGGTTTCTTGGACAACGGGCAAACCAGGATTTCCTGCAGTTTTTCTGAAAGACTGCCCTGTTCCTCATTGCGTAGCCGTAAGTCTGTTTTGAAAAATCTGCGCAATCCATACCTTGAGGTAGCAGTCCATCTAAATCTGCAAGACTTTCTACACAAAGCTGACATGATTCTCTGTCTCTTTTCAACACCTTTCAACTCAGATATTTTTCAAAGATTGCTCATTCCCAGATTCTTTTTTACTTTGATAAGGCCTGGTTGCTCATGGCAATACAAGCACGTGCTCAAAAATACAAGATGGCGGACCAAGGTAGATCTGTATCGTGCGGAAGGGATTACACCTGTGTTCCTGATCTCACTGCAGCTCTTAATGTTGCTTCAAAGGGAGGGTAAGTATGGCACGTGTTTATGTTCATTATGGAATAGCTCGATCGCTTAGATCTTGGTTCTTGTTTAACGATTTCCTTGATGTCCGATTACATGTTTACAACATATGATGTATGACAATGAGTGAATGACAGTTTAATAATTTTTATCAATTTATGTTATAAGTTTTCTGTCAGAACATGATACTTCAAGATTTTAGGTAGTATATTTGTGAGCTCGCCTTTAGATTTTTCTCTTGTATCTGGTCTGAGCCTAAACCAAACGAGAAGAGGTTTTTATCGCCGTAAAAGTCATACACTATGACCTTCCCAGCTAAACGTCTGTCGTGATCGTGCCCTCTCGACTCATAGGCCGTGACTCAGCCATCAACGAATTGGAAGCGTGTTTAGATTACACGGTAGGATGTAATCATATATTTCTGACAGCTGGAATTGGCACATTGTCGCACAGATCTAGACAACCGTAAACCATAACTGATAACTCCATAAGCCCATAAATCGCCAGCTGTCTCATGTCTGAGATTGGCTTTTCAAAGTTTTTTTAAAATACCGACTGTGTGACTCTGCGGAGACTCTGCACACTGCACCCTAGGTTTTTTTAGCTTCATCCATATTTGATTGGTAAATTGTTTGTAATTTGAAATTTTGAAAATTTTCAATACTTGTTCTTGGTAGATTTGATTTCATCTGTGCACCCATAGTCCATCCTCGATATCGACGGGAGTTTATCATGCCAATTGGGGACAGGAATGGAGCCTTTACGAGGGCAGACATGGTGCTCCCTGGATCAGGTTTGTGTTCCACTGAATTTCTTATATTCAACCTCTGAAGCTCACTCTTCCGGACTCTGATTAAGAAATGGTCCATGCTTGGCATGTGTCTATCGAGTTATGGATGCATGCGGGAAGTTGGGAGAGCACAAGAGAAGCGTTTGAGTTCTACTTCGCCTCGAGCCACTCAAACGCTTTCTTGTGCTCTCCCAACTTCCCAGATGCATCCATAACTCGGTAGATGCACAGCCCAAGTATGGACCATTTCTTTTAGAACATTGCCACTTGTCTTTAAACAAAAACTGATAAAATACAGAATTCTCCTAAACTATTGCGAGCGTTTTGATTGGTTGAATTCAATCACATGATTTGATAGATGCACAGGCATGGTCTGTCAAGATTTAGATGCACGCTTGCACCATACAAAAGTGCACAAAAAATTGTCAGCTATGTTCTTAATGTAATTAGCCTCTGCCAAGAGGCAGTGGCTAATTACATACAGGATCTGGAAGAAGGGGGGTCCTGATCCAAAATTCCTGCTCCTTTTTAATGAAAATCTAGCATCCCACATAGGGGGTTACAGTGAACTAAAGCATGAGGAGTAGTTTTTAAAGGAAAAAAATGAGCATTAACTAACATTAACACAATGTAAAAGTTCTGCTCTTTTTTCAAGAGTGAGTGATTGTCTTCTTTTAAGGATATATTAAGTTTAAACAGTACCGACAACCTTGATGTCATCAGGGGCGGATCCAGGGATTTTTAGAGAAAGGCGCTTTTCATTAAGGGGGAGATTTCTATTCATTCATCTTCTGATCATCAAAATATGTGAGCTGGGAGCTTGCTTCATATATTTCTTTCTTGTATGTTAACATCATAAAAGGAAAATCAATAACTGATCAGCTAGGATACCTGAGTTACAAAGATTGCTATAGGATGTCCAGCAGTATGTAAAATCTGACATGTGTGAAGTTTGGTTTTTACTAATAATAATATTAGTAATATTTTACTACTGGTATTAATGTTCAGATTGCACATTAAATAAGATTGCTGATATTGGTTGACATCTTGACCTATCAGACTGGAGTAGCTTAGTTGTGGGCAAGACATCGCCGTGGCTGGAGCTAGACTCGCCAAATGATGTGGAGCGCAAGAACTCAGAACAGGTTAGGCACAGAAAACGTAACCAATGTCATTACAATTAATATTTTCTGTATGTTATAGTACAGTAGAGTAGTTTGAAGTGATGTGCACGAGAGAAAGAATACAACACAGTGACCTACGTAAGCCAACTCTATTAGATTTTGAGGTGAAGTAAGTTTAGATGTAGATGCAAATGCAACTAGCCAAAGATATAGACAATCAGCACTTGTGTTGTTTGATTCAATTACATCCATGGTGTAAATGACCATGTTCTCAGGTCTGCATCTGGTGTGCATTTGTGTCTCTAACTTGCAAATAAGCTTTAAGACTTCAGGCTGGTGCAGATTGCTAGTCCCTTCAGGTCATGAAAGCAAAAGTAAGATGTTCTTTAAGTTTGGGTTGGATCACAGACATCTAGTTTGTGTGTTTTACTGAAGCTCATATCTGGGCCAGAGGTCAACTGGCCTGGATATATAATTTTTATGTTATTTACCGACTGGGAGGTCCGTATAGAGAAAAACTGTGACCAAGGTCTGAATATGCTGACCGAGGCCTCTTGGCCGTGGTCAGTATATTCAGGCCGAGGTAACAGTTTTTCCTTATATGGACTCACCATAAGCCGGTAAATAACTTATTTATTTTTTCCTCCAACGGACAAGCACATCAAGGTGCAAGCCAGAGGCAAAGCAGTGCAGGTTACCGTGTCCATGGTCAGAGATAGGAAAATCTTGCCCGCTCACGAATACACTAACAACCAATCATAGTTCAGTATTTGTTACTGTGACCGCAGAAGAAAAAATAAGTTTCTTTTACTGTACATTTGTTCTGGCTTGGCACATTGATGAATAATCATTAAATTATGTGATTTGCAGATTACCTGTTGTCTTGATCCCTAGTTTAATCTAAAGAAATTTCCCAGTGTGAGCTGAAGAAATTAGAGCTCTGAGCTTGACTGTATTGTTTACATCCCAAATAAAAAAACTCATTCAGACCGCCACCCCCTCCAAAAATGAGAAAAGTTTTTTGGTTTTATGGCTTTTCTGAATGAAAATCGAGGTCCCATCCACGTGTAATCAGCTATTTTTTTTAAAAATGGAGATTTTTTCTATTTACCGTATTTAAATAAAAAATCTGTGCCTACATGTACATAGTGTTTGTTTTTAAATTGTATTTGACTGAAACATGTTGCTGATCATATTTCGAAACTGGAGGTTCTTTTTTCCCAGTTTTAAAGAAAATGCATCTACACACAGTGCCTCCCAATCATGTGTGTGGCATCCGGGGTAAGACTTGACATCATATTTGAAAACCTCTGTATCTGCCCATCCAGAGAGCCTTTTTGAAATCCTCATTTTCCATGTCTGAAAACATGGGTTGCATGTGGACAGTTATGGTATTCTGAGAAAAAAGTCTGTTTTCCAAAACACCTGGCTACTGTACAATTGGATACAGTGTGAAGGTATGAAATTCTTTTACAGTACTACTACACTTCTAGTTGTATCTGCATGCTAACCATACTGTGCTGGAATTGTAAATTTAATCTCTAAATAAATATTAAATGTTTTGTGTTTAATAGGCTTTACACCAGGAGCTGTCGTATGCTGTACATCTGAGCATGCCCGCAGTTCTAATACCACTGAAGAGTTACAACTGCGTGAACCTTGCACACAACCTAAGTGACATTGTGAATAAAGGACACATACAGCAGGTGAGCAAAAAAAGGGTGTGGTCAGCTGGTGGAGTCTGCTTTGTATAAAGGGCCGATGCTGAAGTGTCAGCTTACAACCAACATTTTTAATATGGTGGAAAAACATTTTATATCAATCCTTGTTGATGAAAATTGAAATTCGGCTTCCTCACACATGTGAAAACAACTGTTACAAATTTTTCAAAAACAGTTTTCTGGGTTGGTTCAAACTAAAAAGAATAAGGAACAAATATGCCATGGCTTGAAATTTGCTGGACCAAGGACTCCCATTTAATAGTTGAATACGCTTGTCAGAAAACTACAATAACTTAAATTAATATGCACAAGGTCTTACTTTTAAAAGTGTTCAGAAAAATATGTATCATTAGTTATTATGTTCACAAGGTCTATTTTTGCTCTCAGATCTGGCTGCACATCCCAATGGTGGACCCTGAAGTGACTTTAGACAAGGACCTATTTGAATCTGAGAAAGTAGGTTTCCAAGGATCTCCAAGTCAAGAGTTTTGTTTTAGTTAGTTTTGTTTTGTATGATGCATGTGCAGAATGTAAACTCCTGATAATTATTACAATTATTGTATTGTACATTGAAGTTGGAATCTTGTATAATTTATGTACTCCATGTATATGGGGTCTCTGGCGGTACACTGTACCTTCTCTTATTTAGTGGTGGGTGGTCGAGTGCCCATATATGCAATCATGTTTTTGAATATATAGTTACTAGCCTCCTAATCCCTCCTCTTGAACCAGTTTAGCTCTACTGTTATTAGATCTTGGTAAAAATGTAATGCAGGTGATCAGTAAGCTGTGTTTACTGTTTTTCTTCTATTTTAATATCAAAACATAACACAGGTAACTGATAGCAAGACACAAGACAAGAAAGAACATGATCCTTGGGAGTGGTAAGTGAAACAGTCTTCAATGAGGCTGGCCCATAGTTGCCAACTCTTTTGATCTTAGGGTAGAAATCAGAACCCTGCCTCGGACAAGACAGAAAACAATGTGCTTGAATAGACATTGTAAATATGCAACTAAAAACACTGAATGACTCTCTTATCTGTTATCTTGAAATCTGCATACTGATAGTGAGGGTCAACTGCAGAGAGTTTGGAGCAAAATTTAAAAAATTAAGAAAATCGTTTTTGAGTAACCATACCATTTCCAGATTTTTCAGACAAGCAATTAAGCAGTTCTGATATCCTACAAGTACAGTATTTCAGACCAAATTGGTTAACTTTGTAAATCGTTGCCATAACAATGGCAGCAGATATCCAAATGGCATGTAAGTCAATTGACAGGCTGAGAGTGCCCCGATAAGGATCAAGAATCTGCACTGCAACATACTTCATATACCCTGTCGGCCAACACTCCACTGACACTCCACCTACATTCACCGACACTTCACAGACACTTCCAAAATTCTCTCAATTGTAAATATTTGAGCCCTGTTTACAATTATTTAACAATTGGCAAAAACTCAGGTTCGATCTGGCTAAACACTTTTTTATTATAATATCATGTAAGGCCCCGTTTGCACTATGCAAAAATTTATTTAGATGGCAACAATTTTCGTCACTGCCAGCAATTAAAATATACAAATGCGTCTAGTGAGAATATTTTGTTCTGCAGTGACAAGATGTCACATCAATAGTCGTCAACAGTTGAATAATGATAACATGGCTAACTGCTTCCCACTATTTGGTGAATATAAATAAATGGAAATGCATGGAAGTAAGAACTCCGACCACTGTCATCTTCACTGAATTTGGAGTCTCCCTGTTACAAAGACCAGTACTACGGTCGACATTGTTTTCCAATGATGTTTTTGTGAAGCATTCTTTTAATAATATGTTTTTAAAAATTAGTTTTTGACGTCTTGTTTGTTTAGTGCTGACTATTTTGTCAAAAGCTTGAAAATCTAATAAATACCCACCCTATTAAAAAAGCCACCTAGAGCTAGAGTTAAGAAAGTTGATCCTTAAATGACGAAGTTTAATTGTTCCCCACTTATACAAGGTGTTGATTTTAGCTTGATTGTATATTTTTGTGAGAAACTTTAATGAAAAACATTTTTTTCTTTCATCACAACTAGTGATTTTGGCAGACCACCCAGTTCGAAATGAATTTCAGGGTGGGCGGCATCACTGTGTTAAATGGACTAAAAAGGTTCTCACTCGTCTCTGGCACCATTAAAATATTAATATTAAATTTTGTTTCCCTTTATTTTGATGTGCTGAAAAACTACTTAAGTTGGTTCTCGGAACAAACAAAATTTAAATTGCTATTAACAGTTTTACCAGTATGGAAAAATTCGGGAAAATTGCCAACTTTAAGGATACGTATTTCTCTTGTAGCGGACAATGAATGTAATGAATTGGTAGTCTAAAAGAAATAAGTTCCTTATATGGATGAGACTTTGTGTTGCTAATGGAGCTGGATAAATGTTGTCATGGGACAGAGTCAGCTCATTGAGGTTCTGGCTTTCAAACTGTTTAGTTATATAGTTATATTTATGGTAGGCATAGTGTTGGATTGTGTACCAGTTGTACCATTGTGCATACTTACTCGCTGAAGATTGAGAATTACACTGTGGGCCTGGACCTACCACTGCAAAATGTGTTGCGTAGTGTGTTATGGACTCGAGGGAATATAAGGAATTGAAAGGTACTTTCAAAATTCATTATTCAGCCTAACTTGAGTTCTGATTTAAAAGGTTAGAATTCAGATAGAACAGACTTACAGGTAACGATAAGAAGGCTTGTCTTAAAAGCAGTGTTTGATTTTTTGTCAATAGAAACAGCATGACTCTGTTCACGGATCAAGCTCAGATAAGACCATATCAAATGCATCAGCACATGCTTTTCGGCTTTTGTTTAAAAATATCAGAAAACATGAACTGATTGGACTTACGGGTTTCGGCGGTGTTTGATTTTTTGTCAATAACAACCAATGATAGCTTTAAACAGATATTTCATGGAAGTGAAAGAACTACTTTACTGACAATTCACCGACAGTCATCCAGCGGCCGACAGACATCCAAAAGATGGCCTACAGATGGCTGACAGACAGTCGACCAACAGATGGCTGACAGATGGGCAACAGTCAACTAACTGTCAGCCATCAGGGTATCTGGAGTACATTATTGTGCAGATTGTTGACCTTTACCGAGTGCCATTCGGGTACAAGAGTATGCTCTCATATAATTTTTGATCTTATTACAAACTCTTAACAGTGCATTTTTCCCAGGATTTGAACATAAAGCAGCTGGGTCCACGCGAGCAAGTTTTACCCAAAAGTCTTACTTGAATGACAAGTTTTATTTGCTCGTGTAAAAACTGAAGTTTGGCAAATTTCTTCCTTACTAGTCTCCTTGTTCAAAAACTAGCATGCTAGTTATTAGTCAAGAATAATGTCACAAGGAAAACATTGCAAGGAGTCCTGGTTCAGGTTGCAAGCAAAACTATATAGAGCTAGTTCCCCTCAAAAAAAGTTTCACATAATGACAAGTTTTCCTTGACAAGAGCTTTTTATTTGCTCATGTATAGTTGAGGTTTATCCAGACCACACATCGTGTAAATAAAACTGTCAAAGAAAACTTGTCTTGAAGTAAAACTTGCTCGTGTGGAACGGACTGTATTCAACTCCTCTTTCTCTTCACCAACTTCAATCCTTGCTGCAGCTGTTTGACAGTGCCATGAATCAGACTGATAGTAAAACTGAATGATCAAATTTCAGGTGGAATCTCCTTCGATGTCTTTGTTCTAATAGCAGGAAGCTTGGCATAGGTAAGTGTATTTTGCTTAAAGTTATGAATTTAAGGTCTATTATACAAACACATGTGCGTCTCATTATTTTAGTGAGTTTGAGGCAACCAGTGAGTACATACGGTAGTAGAGATGATATTCTGCAGCCACTGTAGGAGGTACTTACATGTACTATAGAGAATGACAAGGGCATTCAATAGTTGGCTTCTCATCAGGTTCAGGCATGTCTTAAATTGTACACAGTCAATGTATAAAGCAAACTTGTTAACTATCATCCAGTGCCTTAAAAATACAGCCAATCAGAGGTCAGGACTGCTAACGCATATTCTACAGTATGCAATGTGTCAAATAATTTCAACTCTACTTTACACTCATTACTTGTGTGCAAAAGCTTTATGTAGTTGTGCTGGGATCCTTTGTCAACTTCTGAAAAGAATTTTTGAAAGTTTTAAAGTTTTGCAATTGTTTCCAAATAGTTGAACCGATTATATCGCCCGCAAACTTTCTGATGATTTATGAACACTTCCAAAGTCTTTTGAAGATTTTCTGCAGACCTTGAAAATCTGCAAAGACTTCTGAAAATTTTTTTAAACCTTTTCCAAAATTTTCCAAAGATTTCCAAAGGTTTTCAAAAAAAGTTTAAAAAATCATAAAAGCTCTTCAAAAACAGTTTTGAACCATATCTGAAATTTTTTGAAAATTTTTGAAAAAGATTATTAATATAAATTATTTATTTTTCTCACAAAAAACTCCTAAAAAACAGTTTTGAACCATTTCTGTAGGTTTCTGAAAATTTCCAACACTAACACCTCTAAAGATTTTCTGAAATTTTTGGTGATTTTGAAAAAATGTATAAACAATGCACTTCATAATTCTAAAGATTTTCCAAAATCATGTTAATTCCAAAAGGGTTTTCAAGCACTTCCGAATGTTTTTGGAAATCCTAGAAATTTCCATACATTTCTATACCTTTCCAAAAATTTCCATAAATCATCCAGTGACATAGGCATGGGGTAAAGTGGTTATGCAACACTTTCTCATGGGATACAAAGTAAAATGCCACTTGTCAGTTGTACATACTCTTCACTAGCACAGCATTGTGCACATCATATCAGTGCCTGATTGCTGAGGGACTCCTCCTGTGTAAGTATACAGTGATATAGTCTTGGTTATCATGATTTCCAAAACTACTGAACTCTTGCATGTTCCTACAGCTCTGGAGATTCCTACTGTACTTCCCAATGATGATGAGCTGCAGCGGTGGTGCGGAGAGCCAGTCAAGGCAGCTATCATACCAACAAAAATATTCCTGACCAACAAAAAAGGTGCAAACTTTGCAAACATTATAATGAATTGGTTTCTATCAATATGTTAGACACTAAAGAAACTTGGCAATACCCAAAAGAGACTGTAAAAGGATTTTAGAACAAGTTTTAGAAATTTGTTAAAATTCTTAAAATAAAGCCTAACTTCATTGCATCTTTTTCTGATACATGTACCATCAGTGTTGATGTCTTCTAATCAGCATCAAGACACTTGCCCATTGTCTGCCTACAGTTAGTAATAAGATTTTGGTGATGAGGTGCATAAATCCTTGGAAAGTACCATCTAGTGGGTCTGATCGCCCCCCCCCCCCTTATGCATTTAAGGGTTTTAAAACAATAATAAATATTATTAACAATATTATTTTATATTTATTATACTATGAACACATTATTGAAATTATCTAGTAAACAATCATCTGTTTTTGTGTTGTCTGCAGGTTTTCCAGTTCTACCGAAGGCACAACAAGCATTTGTTAGAAGACTGTTTCGAGTAAGTGATTAAGGTTATATGTTGATTGTAGGTCACCATTTTGATAAAGTGTCTGGAAGAAGCCTGTGTTTCAATGAAAGTGTCATCCCTCCCACTCAATCAGTACAGGGACATAGCTAGCATTACAGGGAGGGCAAATGCCCCCTCCCCCCTAAGTTTTGAGGATAGCTATAGAGCCAGCCCTGCATTAAGTAACTATGTTAATATTGACATACAGTGTATGTATTTTTACTTCAGATGAATGTGCAGTTGATTTTGACTGGTTCAAACAAGCACCCAGACAAGGTGAGCCTTCCTTCACTCACCTATGTTCTAGCTTGTTCATGAGTGAAATTTGTCTGCACATGCAATAGAAGATCAGTTTGTGTATTTATCCATCTCTAGAAGTACAACTTCCAATCATTGATCACATTGCCACTGAATAAATCCATGATTTCTAAATTATTGTATTTACCTTTAGACTCATTCCTGTTTCCACATGTTCATTCATTCTTTTTTAATTAAATCTCAGATTATGTACTTATATTTAGATTCTTATATAATACCAAATCTCAGTTTAAAGCACATTATGGATTGGTCAATTGCAAGTATAAAATGATATCTCTCTTGCAAAAATCCTGTTTACATGTACATGTATATATTGCACTCGAGAAAACGTGTATGTGGATAAATAATTGAAAGTAAACTATTTATAATTGTCAACTTTTTCACTCATTTGCAGGCCTTAGGATTCTACTACCAGTATTTGGAGCACTTGTATCAGGTATGTACATGAAAAACTGTTCAATATGCAATAAAATTATGTGTTAATATTGTATTTACTCAATTAAGTGCCACCCCAGTGTAAGAGCTGCACCCAAGTGGCCATTAGTAGTGAACCATTTTAACTGACGGATATAAAAGAAAAAGAACCAACACAGTGTTGACTTTAAGGTTAGCTTTGGAAATTTATAATGTAACAAACTTGCAGTGCTTTACAACATGTTTTAGTTCAAGATGTTAACTTTATATTTTAGGCTTCTTTTGCACTAAAAAAGCTCATTTCAGACAAGCGCCATGCACCCCTGACAAGTGTCTTCCTAATATGGCACAAGTTTCCAAATTTGTGTGTTTATTTATGTGTGTGTCTGTGACTGTGTGATATTGATATATCTGGTTCTTCTCACAAGCTACAACAGTTTTTCACAAAGTTCACACACTACACATTACATCTTGAACCACCAAGACTTCAAGCCACTTCTAATGGTTAAATGTACATATTTTGCAGCAGTTCAGATAGTTTTTACACAATCCAGGATAGATCGGAGTATAGCTTTAATGCTACATTTTACTTAATAAGCCCCTGGAGAAAAGAGAATCTTACTTTTGATAGCATTTTGAACAAACAAAAGTTAACGTGCTTAGTTATTGTACATGTTTGTTTTGTTGACTTTCACTGAAACTTGCTAATAAACTAAGAGCTTTGCAAATAAATAGATGTTTAGTTGTTATGCCTCTAATTACTGCTCTTAAAAAGATGCAGTTTTGATGTTCTTTAACTAGCCCATTTGTACAGTACAGTGCTTTTTCGAGTGTTGACTCAGTTTTAATTGCTGTTTCAAGAGTTTAAACAGCACCGCTACAGCGATGCACTCAGCGCACCTAATGTTTCATTAGTTTGTACATCGCTGTTACTGTACATGTAAGGTATTGTCGACTCACATTCCTGTTTTATCAGCTTCTACATCGCCGTTACAGACTGCTGTCAGTTCAAACCCTTGTTGGACCAGCATGCTTTAGTGCTGTCAGTTCACATAACTGTTTCACTAGATTATACATTGCTGTTACCGTGCTGTCTGTTTACATCACTGTTTCACTATATAGATTATACATCGCTGTTACAGTGCTGTCAGTTCACATCACTGTTTCACTAGATTATGCATCGCTGTTACAATGCTGTCAGGACACATCACTGTTTCACTAAATTATACATCACTGTTACAGTTCTGCCAGTTCACATCACTGTTTCACTAGATCATACATCGCTGTTACAGTGCTGCCAGTTCACATCACTGTTTCACTAGATTATACATCGCTGTTACAGTGCTGTCAGGACACATCACTGTTTCACTAGATCATACATCGCTGTTACAGTGCTGTCAGTTCACATCACTGTTTCACTAGATTATACATCGCTGTTACAGTGCTGTCAGTTCACATCACTGTTTCACTAGATCATACATCGCTGTTACGGTGCTGCCAGTTCACATCACTGTTTCACTAAATTATACATCGCTGTTACAGTGCTGTCAGTTCACATCATTGTTTCACTAAATTATACATCGCTGTTACAGTGCTGTCAGTTCACATCACTGTTTCACTAGATCATACATCGCTGTTACAGTGCTGTCAGTTGAAATCACAGTTTCACTAGATTATACATCGCTGTTACAGTGCTGTCACTTCACATCACTGTTACACTAGATTATACATCGCTGTTACAGTGCTGTCAGTTCACATCACTGTTTCACTCGATTATACATCGCTGTTACAGTGCTGTCATTTGACATCACTTTTTCACTAGATTATACATCGCTGTTACAGTGCTGTCAGTTCACATCACTGTTACACTAGATTATACATCGCTGTTGCAGTGCTGTCAGTTGACATCACAGTTTCACTAGATTATACATCGCTGTTACAGTGCTGTCAGTTCACATCATGGTTTAACTAGATTATACATCGCTGTTGCAGTGCTGTCAGTTGACATCACAGTTTCACTAGATTATACATCGCTGTTACAGTGCTGTCAGTTCACATCATGGTTTAACTAGATTATACATCGCTGTTGCAGTGCTGTCAGTTGACATCACAGTTTCACTAGATTATACATCGCTGTTAAATACAGTGCTGTCAGTTCACATCACTGTTTCACTAGATTATACATCGCTGTTAAAGGGGTACTCCAGTGACCAAAGTCACTTTTCGGAAAGTAACATAAAATTGGTTGAGAAAAACGAACTTCTTATTCTTTTTGTTCAAAAAATAATAAATGTTTAGAAACATGCGAAAATGAGCAAAATGTGGTTTTAAATATGTCTTCGGAAGTGCTTGGAAACCGCTGGGAAATTTTCCGGATTTTGGCACTTGCAATGACAACAGCTGATGCTGGCGCGAGCGGAAGTAATACTGGCTGAGAAGTTGTTGCTCTTGTTTCGTTGTTTTACAAACTGAATTGTGCTATTTGCTTCGCTAAACCAAAGCAATTAGTTTTAGTTTTAAAGATTATTTTGACAGATCCACGTGTAACTTCCAGAGACTAATGCAGGACAGAAAACCATACTAGTTCAGAGCTCAAGTAAGTTCAAGTCGTCTTTGCAGCATGCAGGCACTCGGTTCAACTCAAAGAAATCGCTTCATGCAAATACAACTGAGTGAAGTTTGTTCAATGTACCGGCAAAAATACAAGTCGCAAATTGTATGACTTTGTTCTTTTGACAATTTCTAATTCAACTATTAACCTTTAAATATCCAGAAGGACTCCAACTTGCTTTGCCGAACAGCAAACCCCCATTCCATTACTTTTTACATTTGACATTTATGTTGAGAAATTTTGAAAAACAAAACCCGAGCCGGTGAATATTTTCGAAGTCTGCCAAATCAGCACAATTAAAACGATACTATCCAGCTCAAGGTTTATATTAGTTTTATCAGAAAAAAATCTCATTGTATATCATATTAAATAAAAAAGGTGATAGTTGCAAGTTTTCTAACTTTCAGTACACTACCGCAATAAAAGTAATGTCAAAACAAGGAGTGAAGGACGTGTTTGTTCTTACTTTCTATAAATAAAGTTATCGACAGTTTGCTGTTACAGCAGAGTTCAAAGTAGTTTAAAGAATACAGACAAGGAGACATACTGACTCAAAAGAACTGTTGTTCAATCAGTTTCAAGAGTTCTTTCCTTGAAATTGTTTGATCTTCTTTATATATCAGTTCTGCATGGACTTCAGTCACTTCACTCTTCCTCAGTACGGCCATTTTGAACCGGCTTGTAGGCTACGGAGTTTTTTAAAAAAAAAAATCTTTACGTTGTCTGAAGCGGCATTCATATCAAGACAAAAAATATCATTTCCATTTTTAACCATAAAAATCAAGTGGCTGCATTCCACATTGACATATTAATTCAGAACAAGTAAAAAACCGTCTATTGCCTACCAGCTCGAAGGAACTCCATAGACGATTCATTTTTCCTTGCAGAGACAAAACTGACCACAACTGGAACTATCTAGCTGACTTGACTAGACCAGGAGCTGGTTAGAACATATTTTGTGGTTTGACTTCAACTTATTAGTCGTTTAAGAAAACGATATATCCAAATTGGTTGTCTAAGAAGCGCGAGTTTTCTTCAGCAGAAAGACTCTTCCAAGTTTCCCGCCGCTCACAGCCGCTCGAGAAGCTCAAACCGGAAGCAAAATGTTTTCCGAAGATTACGTCACTGGTGGAACTTTTATACGTCACTGGTAGAGCTTTTTTTGTCAAAAATCTTCGGAAACGCTCGGTTTTTGCTTATTTTCGCACATTTCTAAACTTCTTTGGACAAAGTGAGTGGCATATTCGTTTTTTTTCAGCCAATTTTACGTTAATTTCCAAAAAGTGACTTTGGTCACTGAGGTACCTGTCAGTTCACATCTTTGTTTCACTAGATTATACATCGCTGTTACAGTGCTGTCAGTTCACATCACTGTTTCACTAGATTATACATCGCTGTTACACTGCTGTCAGTTTACATCACTGTTTCACAAGATTATACACCGCTGTTACAGTGCTGTCAGTTCACATCATTCACTGTTTCACTAGATTATACATCGATGTTACAATTCTGTCAGTTCACATAAATGTTTCACTAGATTGTACATCGCTGTTAAACACAGTGCTGTCAGTTTACATCACTGTTTCACTAGATTATACATCGCTGTTTCAATTCTGTCAGTTCACTACATCGCTGTTAAATACCGTGCTGTCAGTTTACATCACTGTTCACTAGATTATACCTTGCTGTTACAATGCTGTCAGTTCAAAGTCACTGGGGCTGCGTCCACACTACCCCGGGTAAATTTGAGAACAAGATCTCCACATATACACTGCAATGACGATCCACCGGATAACAATTGAATACACCTTTAAGCATGCACACTAACAGTCCAGCATTTGTGAGCATCGTTTTATAGTTTGTGTTGTTTCGCCCGTATGTCGAAGAATCATCAATAGTCTTAACAGAATGTCAAGGAAAAGGCAAAAGAAGAAAACCAAAGCTGACAATAAAAGTAAAACAGAGTGCTCTTCATGCAGTGACGATGAAGTTCAGTTACTTTTAAACGTAACAATCGACTATCGACTTGAACAATCTGATCTTGCTCAAAATGTACTTCTTTTCGGTCCAGTTGATAAAAATGAGAAGTGTTAATGATGAATACTGATTTGAACTACCCTAGAAAGGTGATAAAGAGCGATATTAAACTCAAACAAAATTTGAAGTTGATAAAATAGAGTAAAACAAAGCAGCAGTTATCACATTGTGGATGTTTGAGAAATTTCAATCACTACCTTGTATAGCGCTGTTAAAGATAAAACAAACCAAAAAGATAACAAACTTCTGATGTACATATACTAACAAGGACCAAATAAAATACATGCAAGATCGTGATCCTTGAGTAGTACATCACTTAGAGTAAGTAAAATGCATTAATAAATTGATTGGTGATTTGCAGACACAACCAGAACTGGATAATGTTGCTCAGTTTGCAAAAGGATATGAAGATTATTTACAGTGCCCTTTACAGGTGTGCGGTCACATTATTGTTGTTGTTGTTGTTGTTGTT
>JAOBRG010281204.1:0-16051 GCA_027574985.1 Umimayanthus nakama
GCAGACGAAGGGCTAACGCTCGAAACGTCAGCTAAACACTATATCCCACAGGCGAAAAACATACCATATCAACTTTTAGCCACTTCTTAGTTTTACCACAGTTTCCCCAGGGGTTTACGGGGACGGAAGGGCCCGATACAGCTATGGGTCCTTAAACTGCACAGGTTATCAGTCCATTTTTTTAGGAGACTCCCTCTAAAGTCAAAAGATCGCACATAGCATGCGTAAGTAACTTTGTGAGCCCTTTTTCGTCACTGATGGTCTTATTAATACTTTCATCCGTAACCGCTGGCCAGATTTTGCGCGCATTTTGTACGGTGCTAGTGTGCATCTATGTCGTAAACTGAAAATGCAGGTAAACCTGTGTTGATAACCGAAACAAAAAAAGTTGGTAACTGAATGGAAGCGAAGTAGCCGAAGGTGATGACCAAGAAATGGTTAAGGGAAAAAAACCCTGTCGATGAACATCGGTTCTCAAATAACGTCTCTTATTTGCTTATTAAAGTGGTAACGTACCAAAACAAATGGTCCATGTTTAGCAAAGTGTCTACCGAGCTATGGATGATCTTGGGAAATTGGGGCAGAACCCGAGAAGCTTCAGAGAATTACGCACGCAAAGAACGGACATTTTCCTCGGGGTTATTGAGCTATATTATTTATATATTTGTTAACACAAGTTTGTATTTACTCAATTCCAGCTACAATGCACTTGACGATCGGATTAGCTACTTGGTGACCGATACCGATTGACGGAAGATAATGAGATCATACGGATTAAACTGAATTGACAATGACATGAACAATTTTACAGTTCCTTTCGGTAAGGCAATGCAAGGAAACACACATTGATGGGACTGTTAAAACATCATGTCATCCTAGAATAGTTCAGAACTATTCTATAGCTTTTATTGTCATTAAACTCCATGTTTCATGAGGCAAACTAACTCTTTAATATACAACGAAAACCATTTTTTGCAGTTCAAAACTATATTTTTAAAATTTCATTAAAAACGTATTTTTAAGCTTCATACATGCTGTACAATAAAGTATGTTATTATGTGAGAATATGGTACAAAATGGATTTTCATCAAATCAAAAATTCATCTTCTTTCAAGAAGTGAAGGCATGGTAGAGTAAAACAATACTTTGTACTATTACGAATAAAATATGCTGTTTAAGATCACAAGTAGTGCCGATTTCTATGTCTCCGATACAGTGATCGGTTTTCCAAAATGTGCTCTTTGCATATTCTTTCCAATTTTCTGTTTAGTAAACTCTTGTAAGTGTTGTTTCTTTTCACATTCCTGCAGTGTCTGGTGCTGTTGAATGAAAGCAGATTTAAAAAACACTATCAAATGCTAATAGATAATAAAACCAACTACTAGAACAACATTGCTAATTTTTTTTACCAAGCTCATTATTTGATAAACAATTTAAGAACTTATCAAGCCCGACTTAGTTAGAAAGAATAAGATCGATTTTGACCAAAACTTAATAAAAAAAATCCCTGCAAATACAGAATCTACTGCTTAAAAGCGAGTTTGAATAATTGGCCACAAAAAAATGCAGAAAAGTGCTGCTTTGTGGAACGATTACAACTAAAAGAAAAGAAAGCCATGTTCTTTAATACCGTTAAGCGGAAATTCTGGTGATTTGAGGTTTAAATTACCAAAGAGCAAAGTAAAACTTCTTAATGATACGTAGGAGTCCTGTAACCTTAAGTCCATCAAACTAAAATAACTGTTTTAAGAAACTGGCTTAAGGAACATCCACAAAACAAAAAGTAATTCTTGCTTTTCAGGTGTACAGTGTATTTTTAAAACAAACAAAAACTGTTTTTCAAAATTTATTTCGATACAATTTTAGTTGTAGCTTAAAGGATGTGAATAAGGATAAATAAATGAATGAATTGATGACTGAAGAAACTAAAAGGTTACGATGTTAAAAGGTTAATTTTAAGCCTTTTCCAAGACAATCCAATGCAAGGCATCAAACAGTAAAAATAAAGCCATTTGCTCACCTCATCTTCCCCTTCACTAACTGTAGCATCTGGAATAGTATAGTTTAGTGTCAGAGTTTTCTTGACGTACAAACTGGAAGCAATTCTGAAAATGAAAACAACGAAATAACCATTAGTACTATCAAGGCAGAAGATAAAACCCAAACCGAAAATTACATAAACTGTGTAACTAATAATGACAACTATGTACAACAACAACAACAAAATGACAAATATATTATCATAACACAACACTAAATGTAATACAGTGTAGTAGTTGAAAGAGCCATGAAAGTGATGCAATGTAGACCTAGTTCTTCTTAAGTTTAGGATACAGCAGGCACATGACAAGCGCTTGCAAAGAATCCATTATTAGTTTTGTATAAAAGGCAGCCGGCTAAGGATCAACGATTCACTAGCCACCCCTTATGGTTTCTCTAGGCTCAACCTGACCCAAATAGTTTTTGATTTTTTTGTTTTAAAATTTCTGTCTAATAAATATTGAGTTTCTTCATTTGTAAATAAATTGTAAATACTTTGAAAAAAATTGTTGTTACATGTAGGTAATCAATGAAGAACATTTGAATGATATCAAATTGGCTCAGACATGTACAATGTTGCTAAGCAAAGTTTCAGGCTCTGTTATTAAACAGTACTGTATTTATTAAGTACTGCGCTTAATAAGTTTTGTTCTTCATTAATAATGTTCAAATTTTTGATTACTCAGACCCTCAATTGTACCGACTACTGTATTTGTTTACTCCTAACAAATCTAGACAATCAAGCTTTGACTGAACTTAGCCAAGGACTACCAGTTTGTCATGCAAAAGGGAGGGTCGGTAAAGTTCTCAAGCAGTTTTAAGAACCTTTCCCCTCATAAGCACCCCCAGTGACCCCACCCTCCTTTTCCCTGGTGATTCCTCTTTTTCAAACACCAAAAACTCTATAATAGGATATGGAAGGATCCCTGGGGGGGATCCCATTTTGAAACACCAAAAACTCTATAATAGGATATGGAAGGACCCCTGGGGGAGTATCTTTACCAATTAGAAAATATATAAATAATACAGTGCACTTCTGCATCCAAAATAGACAAAATAATATCAATTGAAACTTAACCCTTTGACAAACTTACAGCTTTTTGCTTTCCTCCCAAACCTCTGGATCCCATTCTCTAGATGATACGGACTCAACATCCTTGGCTACCTACAGAGAGATTAGATGACACAATACTTTAACCTTTTGGAACTACGCCACAAAAGCAGCATAGATGCTGATTGTTTTATTAAATTGTTTGCATTAAAATATTACAGAGTAGAATAAAAATATCTGACATGTGCCTGAAAAGGTATAACCAGTTTTGTTTTTTTCCTTTTTAAAAAAGTGCAATGAAGGGCAGGGGGAGTTTCACTGAACCCCCTTATGTAAGAGTTTTGAACCACAAAATCTGCCAATTGACCAAATGCTAAAAACACTTTTAGCAACTGTAACCAGAGAATGGTTTGTTCTTAGATGTAAATATACTGCATGATCTGTACTCATCAATACAAACATACAAACCTCATATTTATATCCAAAATGAGACCAGTCGTAAGAAAAAACCTCTGAACCAAGTTTTCTGAAAAGAAGAAAAACTGTTTTATTATAGCTACTGTATCTATGAACACTGATTGACATTTTTACATGTAGCAAGCTCTTGATTCCATTTCAAGGCAAACCTTTGTACTGGAATGAAACCTTTGATTTTAAAACAAAGTGTTTTATTTTAGAATTAGAATTATTTGAAAGACAGTAACTGACTTTTAAACTGTAATTCATTACAGTACACAGTGTTCACTGTCCAGCTTACTTCATCTCAATCAGGAACTTGGTGTATGCTTTATCCAACCCTTCCAAATAGTTGATGGGTATGCCACTTTCATAGTCCTGGATAAACAAATCAAACTGTATGTTAGTATATTAGAGCAACAACTCAACAAGGAACATAAACAAGTAGTGTGCTCTTCTAGTCAGTGTCACCACACAGAGCGAACGAGTTGTTTTTAACTTTAAATCAATGTTATACAGAAAGAAGCTACAGTGTACCATATTTCCTCGAATAAATGCCACCTTGGAATAAACGCGCACCTGAGAGCCAAAGTATTAGAAAGCAACACTCCATAAATACTGCACCATGTAACTTTAAAGTTTGAGAGCCACAGAAAAAAAATCCACAACATCAAGTTTATTTGATTCTTTAGTGTTTACAAGTGCAAGCATTGTAGTTTTAAAACCATAAAGCAGGATCAGTGAAGACAGACAAAAACATATTTCTTTTTTCTGCTTTTTAAAGTAAAGATACAATGGGTTGTTTAAAAAATAAACAACATTTTTAAACAAACGCTGTCCTTGAATAATGGCTGCACTCAAATCACAAAAATGAAGTTAACCAATTGTAAAGCCAAAACTCACAACAAGAGTTTGACTGTGGATTTTGCTACATATAAAGTTTCTGTCCAATCTGGTGGCAAAAGTGCACTGCAAACCAAACAACAACATGCAAAAAACAACTAACTTCAATACAAGCTTGCCCACCATGTTTTCTCTAAACTCAAGCAGGCTTCTTGGTCATTCCTAGTCCTAAACAATCTTTTTCTGTATCTATATCATAATACAAAGCTGGCTAGAAGGGTTACATTTCCTACAATTTTAATTCTTGAATACTATAAACCAACTCCTTAAACTGAACTTTGCTTCACTGAACTGAAAACTCAAAGCAATCGAACAAAAAGCGAAAGTGCGATAAGATTGTGACCTCGGTTCATGGCAGAGAGAGCTTTTTTTGGGGGGGGGAGGGGGGGGGGCATCAAAACCAGATCAAAACTTTATAGGGGTAGCGCTAGAGCCCAGTTTCTCAATAGACAGGGATAGATGCAGATAGTGTTGAGCAAGAAGTGATAAGAAGGACTTTATCTATCTTTTTGCATGAATTTGTAACCAGATTTGTGGCAAATGCTAATAATCTTCTTACCCTTGATCTCTTGCATATCCGCTCATAGCAGGTCTTGGGTGGAGCACCAAGGTAGAGTATGATATCAGGCACAGGAACATTCTTCAGTGCTTGGTATTTTAATTGTTGATAATAACTGTATCCTGATGTGAAATAACAAAGAACACACTTCTCTTTATTTTATACAATTCACTCTAACTACTAAAAGTACATGATTGTGTGAAATGTATTTTAGCAAGTAAAAAGCACAGCAGAAACCTGCCTATAAAATACAAGGAAACACCAAATTTAAGAACCTAACACAAGGTGCAAATTAAGGAGTTTGTCCAGTCTACAAATTTTCATTTTTGCTTTCATTTTGGAGATAAGACTGTTTTCACATAAATTCTTACATGAAATTTGCAAGCTTATCAGTATATAAAGACCTTCAGGTCTTAAGTTTTGCTTTTTTTGTCATCTGTAGATTCATAATTCACTATAACTCTTTTTTACACAAGAATAAGTTTACTTAACCTAAAATCCGACAGATTTAACTTTAAAAGAAGACTGTACAGAGCACTAGTTACAACAACTTTCAAAGCCAGAAGGCCCTACTTTTCTACTGAACTCAACATATATGAATCAAAGTTAGTTATTTACTTTACAAACTCTTAACCCTATTCCACCTGGGGGGGCAGAAAGTGCCCGCGCCAAATTCAACTTTCCAGAACTTCCTTAATATGAAAGTAACACCAACCAAGTTTGGCCACTTTTACTACAATTTATTGGAGAACAAGATTCTAGAGAAATTTTGCCTCAAGGGTATAACTTGTTGCCATGGTAACACCGTTTTTGACAGTAAGTTTTTTCAATTTTTGACTTTTCCAATATTTTTCTCCACTAATTCACAAAATCGTTGAAACAAGTGCTAACTATTTGTCTCAAAGGCAATTAATCGATACTCTGTAAAATAATTTATGTTACACGTGACCTGTGACATCATAGGTATTGTGCAATACCATTTTGGAAATCCAAATTGGTGGCCATAGACTTTGCACTTTGTCAAAATTGAAAGCTTTTCTCGGTCAATTTGCATTTGAAAACGTTGAAGACAGAGTAAAAACAGTTTTAGTTACACTATTAGCGTTAAATAATAGGAACTTGAGTAAAATTTGAAAGCTATAGTTTAAGAGCTTATGTAAGGTTTGAACATCAAACTTTCGCTGAAAAAATTTCTCTTTGTATTACTCATTTTCTTTAAAATACTTTTATTTATTTTAAAATGGAAGTTTAATTACATTGTGTACCGTTTATTTGTCGATTTTTGAAGTCAGAAACCTCTCTAAACTTTTCTATTTTGATTAGGAAAATTTTGGTAAAAATCGAAAATTTTGGCAGTTATGACGTCATTATGACGTATTGATAATGTCATACGCCAATTAAATTACACCAAATTAATTGGTTTATGATTCTCTACCACCTCACCAAATTTCATTTCATTATCATTAACAGTTTTAGAGTAATGGGCCGCGGGCACTTTCTGCCCCCCCCCAGATTTAACTACCAAAAAAAAGCCCAGGCGGAATAGGGTTAAGGACCAGTTTTCATACCTTGTGATCTTTTAATGGATTTTTGCTAGTATGTTGTGCTTGCGGTCAATTAATCCATAAAAAAAGGGGCCAAACATTTTGAAAGCTCTGAAATTCCAGAATTTTAAGGCATTGAAGAACTATTTCACATAAGCACAGAAGTCAAAGAATTTAAAGGATTTTCCTTGACAATGTATGAGACAAGTGCTTAAGATGAACAAAACACAAATAGCACTAAATCTGATATTAACTTGGTAGTTTTTTATACCTGGTAAGTTTTATAAGGATTTTGAAAGACCAGTGAAGTCTACAGTCATTGGTTTTTTAAGACCTTAAAAATAGGAAATAACTTATTCGTTATACATTGCAATAAATACAACTCGTACATTAACCTATGTTGACAGCAGTCTTCATACCTGCAGGCGAGATGGTTCCTTCTTGGTAGTTTACATCAGCAAAGACTGTGTCACTAAACACCGACCTGTCCATTATTACCCCTTGGCCTGGTGGAATAAAGAAAGTTGTTAAATTTAGATTTCTGAAAATGATGTAAAATAGTGTATAGAACTAAGTAACTTTAAAAATTAGCTGTTGATTAACCTGGCTCTCTAATATTTTGTTAACATGTTTTCAAATGGCTGCACAAGCCTCTCCCCCTATGCCAGGCCTATTTGTGGATGGATGGAAAATAAACTGAAAGACAACAGAAACAATAAAAATTAACATTGTTTGTTAAGCTTCAAAGTCCTATTTTAAGGAAAAACCAGACCAACCCTGACAGGGGTCTCTTTATAGAAAAAAACACGCTTCCCATGGAAATTTTGAAAATCTGTGCAGTGTGCTTGAAGTTGAAGATAGCTATTTATTGCCGCCAGGGCATTTTTCCGTTACACTTTGTTCCCAAAGAAAGAACAAAACAGGGTTTTGGTGCAGACAATCCCCCCCTCCCCCACCACCACCACCACCACTCCCCTCATCCTGGTTTGGCCACCAAAGACCAAGAAGGAAGGAAAAGAAACAAAAGCAAACTCAAGGAAAGTTTACCTGTCTCAACCAGATGCTTAAGTGCTTCCACGTACATCGTGAATCTTTGCCTAAAGATCCAGAGTTGCAGTTTCAACGCATAGCTCTTGGGGTCTTTGTAAAATTTCGCCAAGTACGGGTTCTTTGCAGTCGGTTCCAACATAACTCGATAATCCAGCTCCCGGCCAAGTCTGCAAGCTAGCGTGGTCTTACCAACTCCAATATTTCCTTCAAGTATCACCATTTTGCTAAAGAGACTTGCAGATATCTCCCTTCCTCCTGAGCTGCTGAAATTTCGTATTCCGATCATCCTGTTTCTCTGTCCTCGAAGTCCTACCGCCGCCAAGCCTGGACAAAGCTTGCTGCCAAAAACGGACACGAACAATGCACGCATTTTAGAAATCAAATATTTCCGTGCCTGATACTTTGAAGAAGACGAAATATCTAAACGTTTTCTTTGTTTAAGTTTTCTACACTGTTATTTCTACAATCTATTTCAGTATTTGGTTGCCTCATGCGAAGAGGGAAATTCAAACATTTTGCAGTTCAGCCCCATCATGATCTACCACCCAGTCACATCATTTCATGTCAAGATGTAAAGCTCTTGGGGCTCACAACGTTTGGCGCGCATTTTATGGAAGCAAAACTTGCCAAGCTCTCATTGCAATTGTTCTTTGTACCCAAGACAAAAATTCCACCAAGACTTCCAAATGGTGCTACTACTAGCCCCAGAAAAGCACGTGAATTCACAACTCTTGATCTTTGAAGTCCATTCGCGTCGTACCATAAGCCCTCTTAATCATCGAACAAGAATCGGGAAACAATGCTAACTATTAAAACATAAAGTGAGCAAGCTATTGAGTATTCACAAAGACGCTTGTGGATTTACAATGTGTAAAATCCCTGGACATTTAGCGTAATCTAAGAGATCCGATCTTGAAACTACAAGACAAGTTGAAAGCCATTTTTTCTGCTGTTCCCCATCTATCAACTCGAAGGAAACTGAGTTCTAAAGAAAAAGGATTTTCTCATTGGATGAAGCTTACCTCTTTTCCCTCCTTCTTGTTCAAACGAATTTGGCGCCTTTTCGTTCTAAGGCCTGGTTGCTAATTAGCAAGGCCAGGCTACGGAGCTCCGAAACATAAACAATCATGGCGGCCGAGGTTTGTAGGTTGGTTGCACAATTCCTCTACGAAAGTGGCTATAAAAATTCACTGAGAGCTTTCGAACAAGAAAGGTAACCATTTTTAGGTATAGCATGTTTTCTACTAGGAATTTGCAGAATCAAGAAAGAGCAAACTCAGAAGATTTCTGATGACTTATTTGTGTAGCTAGGAGCGTGAATGGCTTTACTATATTGTAAGTATAGTTATAGATCTCGGCCTGTAGAGTAGTTTGCGTGCAATCGTGATTCCTAAATCCAATCGAAAATAAGCAATCTAGCTCCAATTGGGTAGCGATTATGAAGTGGTTCGTAAAATTTGTTAAAGAATGAAACAAATTAAGGTCATAATTCATAAAAATGTGCAGAGTTGTGCTTGTTTGCAAATGCCAAAACCACGTGCATGAGCTTTCATGGTGATACAATGTAGCTCACAAAAATGTCAGGAATTTGGTAAAACCTTTTTGCCTTTTGAGAAGTTGTTGCACTGGAAAAAGTGCAAGGGCTTATTTAAAATCTAGGCTGAGAATGAGCTTTTTCGGTAAGGTAGCTTTAGGTATTCTTACAATTCCGCTTTTTCAACTCTTATTACTAGTCAGTAGTCTAACTTTTATGAATTTGGCAGTAATTAAATGTTAATGAGCTCAATGACTTCAGTTTTGCTTGCCATATTATTTTTTTTTAAAATTAAACTACCTAACCCTTTAGTTCATTTCATCGCGATGATAAAGCATTTTTCTTATTGGAAACTACACATTTGAACAGTACTTTATAGAGTTACATAAGTTAGCAAATACTTGGTTTTCAAGTGTTTTCCATTTTGCTTGCAGTGGCCACAAGTGCTTACCAAGTGACTTTGAAAAGCAGGGAAAGTTGTTAAGAATTCTAGGTAAGAAAAAATTCTTGGACAAAAGCTGTACTTCCTCAAGATTGGACAGGCATCTGTATTCATGGACCACTTTCCAGTTTTCCCTTTGGCTCTGTGAACAATAACCCGATATTGAAGCTAGCGTTGTACCATGTAAGGAAACAAAACAAGTATATTGCACAGCCAGCACTAGCCTTGACTTCAGGTTTCAGTGTTTTTAGAACTGAAGTGTGATTCAAAAGTGAGGTATTATTAAAATGAGGTAAGTATCAGGAAAAATTAAAATAACAGGGCTGGTATCATTCCTGTTTCCTGTGCAAGTAGGTCAGTTTTATGAAGAGTTTATAGACTGTTTAACTGTATATATATAGCAAGCACACCCCTTTATGACCTTATTATATTCCATGGGTAGTGTCAAATACTATCAAAACTACCACCGACTTCAAGTTTTACAGGTACTCAAGGTGTTGATCTCAACATTGTGTTGTCTTAATGAGTTACTAGGTTGCAAAGAGAGGTCTGAGATAAATGATCATATGAATCCCAACTTAAGGGCAATAAAGGATTACAAAAGAAACCTCTACCAGTCCTGCCCTGTCTAAAAGATCACCCTTTTGTGTTTTTAGATGAATACCATGACTTAACAAGAGACAAAGTGACAAACCAATCCTGGTTTCATTTCGTGAGTAATGCTTACTTTTGTCTGTTCTATTTAATCCATTCAATTAGTTAATAAACATTACCATAACCCAATCTGGGTTGAGAGAAGGACGGGAGTGTACGAAATGCCCCCTCATGGTTGTCACGTCATAAACTTCTGAATGCTTTAACAGAAGATGTAGTTGCCATGGCAACCGCATTTTTGAGTGGCACTAAATGTTATTTAATGTTTTTGTTATAACTAGAAACACTTCATACAGAAAAACATCTTGATCTTTTCACTTGTTTAAGATGAAAGGAATCGTCAAAGTGGAAAAACTTTGAAGTGGGTAGTTGTACTGATCAACATTTAGAACTGCAAGTTTTCGTTTGATTTGATTTATTATGATGAAGTTCACATTTGTTACCATGGTAGTGAAGCCTTGGATTTCTTCAGTTTGTTTCGTTTGTCTTGTTTGCATTGAAGTTTTGAGACCCAATATGGAATAGTAAGTATTTGGGAAGTACTTATTTCACAATTTAAAATTGTCACCACAATGATAAAGAGTTTTTTAAAACTTAAAAGTATTTTTCTTGTTACAACGACAATGCCGATTAAAACATTATCTTGGCGAAATTTTTACATTAGTTTTATGTTCGTTTGTGTTTGATAATTAAAAATGAAAACAGAGTTTCAGCACATCTTGTAGTCCTAATCCTGGGCATTAAAACAATATTTTATCCTTTTTGTTACCTTGGAGTCATCTATTTTCGCGATACCTAATTTTCGCGGTTTTTGTGATTTAAAAAACCGTCGCAAAATTAAATCTTGCGAAAATTATTGACGTAGAACTTAGTGACCTGTTTAAAAATCTTTAAGTTTTTCGTCTGCTTTGAGTATATATACGAATAAAAGGGTTCAAGTTACCTTTCAACGCATCGCTCTCAGTCCTCACCATCTGACTCATCTTGCTGCAGATCAATTAACAGTCTCTTCTGTTGCTAATTATTTCCGCCCAGGATCGTTCTAGTTTTAAATTATTGTAATTTCTATTTTTTTTCAGTTCGATTTGTAAATGTAGTTAATTTTTAAAATTTTATTTGGGGCTTGCCTCGCCGGGAATACGAGTCCGTTTGCCAGCCCGTCATCCAGTTTAATATTATCTTTGTGTCTGCCTTTTCCTTTTTTTCACGTGCAGGATGGAAGTTTCTAAATAAGCAAATAAATAGATTAGATCCTGTAACACTTCTTTGGTCGAGTCTTTAAATTTGCCATCGGTTTCTCGCTTGCTCCGTTTACCACGTGGCTGGTAACAATCAGCTGACACGCAGTTTGGGAGAGCGAAACATTGCAAATTGTAAAGATCGAGCGAAATTTAATTGCCTTGAAAAACGATGACTCGTCAAAATCGCGAATTTTATTTCCCGCGAAATGTTCTATTCCAAACTCGCGAAATTAAAGTCGCCCGAAAATAAGTGGCGGTAAGGTTTCATTGTATCAAAAGTTGACTGTTTACATAACATGGTGTCAATGCGTTGAATATATGTCATGCCGAAGTCTGTCACATGCAAAGATTATTAATTCACTAACTTTCTCCTTTTCCTCAAACTTGTAACATGTACAGACTGAAGAGGGAGTCTCCTTTGCAAACGAGGTTTGTTTTTGTTTAGTTTTAGTATTTTCAAAACAGTGAATCCATATACAAAAGCTACTTTCGAAGGCCAGGGGTTTTGGAACAATCGGTTGATTTACAAATAGGCCACAATAATACAACTGTGTAAATATATGATACAAGTTAACGTTAGTTGGGGTCGGCCTTTGAATGCACAAACACATAACGTATTCAAGGCTAAGATTTTGAAAAATTACAAGGGGCGTTGAAAAAATCGATCCCCCCCTGGCAAACCCCCGGGCATTTAAAAAAATTGTTCAAATGCCCGGCCCTGCGGGAAATTTTTGTTGGTAAATGCCCCGCCTCCCATTCCTACAGTTTGGTTGAAAAATGCCCGGCCCCCTGGTTCATCCGGTCAATACACAAAATTATCAGTTGCCATTTTTGATAAACATAACTGGTCAGCTCGATAAAGCTACATAAAACAGGTTACGAAATGAGTCACTCCGACTTTTATAAGTCTTTTATGGTCGACAAGTGCTCTTCATCTACTTCAAAAGACTGTGCTTCACTGTTTGAAACCCTCGACTCTGAGCAACGTCGGAAACGACGAGAGGATGTTACTAAACAACCTTTTTGTTGTTTGGCAAATGCCTGGGAAGCCGGGACACTATTAACTGCCAAATGCCCGGCCACCGGGACTCATCGCGCATCAGCTACCCGAGGTTTGCCCGGGGTTGATGCTCGCGGCTGGAATTGACTTGCACATAACGCCCATTAGACGTTGAAGAGGCAAAGCGTCTCACGAGTGGAGATGGATGTTAAGATAAGTCTGAACGAGACAAGAAAAAATATGCGAAAGCGTGGTTTGTGAAGACAGACTATCAGAAAGATTAATTAGCAGAAGTTTTAGCTGACAAGTTTCGCAGTTTCAGTTCGTTGTTGTAGGTCAGATGATTTAACGTATGCTACAAGTGGTGGTAAAGGAACGAGGGGTGATAATTGGGCGTCAAGTGTTAACAATCTCAGCTCAAACAAGCACAACATTTAAATACTTATAAAAACTAGGAGTGTAGTTCTGCAGGGCAATTTTTACACTGTTCAAAATTAAGGTTTTTAATTCTTTAACTGGCCTACAGAAGTCAGTTTCAGTCGGCCGACGAAGAGGGGGTGAAAAATAGAATTTAACTCAAGTTTGGCGTCACAATGCCATTATTTGTCACTTTGAGACCAGTTCTTAGAATAAAGTCAAGTCTAAGTGAAACAAAAGTCTACACTCATTGTTTTGCTTTGTGCTAGATTTATCTTCAAGCCATTTTATGAATTATACAGTGTATATCGTATAGGTGCACCTGCTTCCCCAAAACTCAAAACTGCTCAAGAAATATTAAGTTCACATTCTTGCGGACAACTTTTAGACTTATCACTTGACGTCGTTCATTCTCTCAATGTAGCTTCTGATGTGCCTGGATAGCGTTTGTCACGGAGCTAACGTATTGACTGTCCGACTGACACCAGATGGAGGTACTGATTGGTAACGATAGAGAAGTGTTGTACACCAGACCGCAATGCACCATGGGTGTAGCGAAGCTTTGAATAGCATTTTAGGTGTCTACTGTGATACAGCGACATCGTTCTCCACATTGATTCCAGGGCTAATACACGTATGTCGCTGTTTCATTTAAGCACGTATTACCTACATCAATGGTACGTTGCTGTCTGAGATTGCAACAATGCGCAATGCACAATGCAACAAATCAGTGGACAACTTTTTTTGAATTAGGTGTATTGTCTTTTTATCCAATAGTTCTTTTCGTTCTCTGGGTAGAGTTCACGCTACACTGCACCGGCTTTTCAATTTCATTTTTGTTTGGTTCATTAGTTTACTGTTATTTTAGCTAACTGTGTGTTTCGTTTCGACATTTATAGGCATACTGAAAGGGCGTGATTTACGGTATCATTTTAATGGGACAGTGTACCGTGGTATGACTGTACAGTGCTTCAATAGCTCTGAAAAATATTTTAAAAATCAACTTTAAGTTCGATTACAAAAGTTGCAATTAATTCAAGCATAATTCTGAGCCTGAAAACACAGCAGGGGTAATTTAAATCCAAGTACAATTGAAGTGGGTATTCCAGATATGATTGAAGCAACGGTGAAACTACCTTTTTAAAAAGTGTTCAATATAGTAAAATAAAACAGAAACAACACCTGTTTAACTGACATTTTAACCATAACACTTCTTTGTAGCTGTTTTCATATTAGATTTATTGAATAAAATGATTGTTTGTAATGTGCCATTAACTTGCAAGAGACGTTTGAATCAGTAGGTGACCTTCTACTAAACTTGGCCATTTTTCCTATACCTGTGAGCAAGAACTTAATAGTCACACAATCTTCATATATCAGTATGAGTGCTGCAAGTGAGTTTCGTCTTTTTCCTAACCCTGTGAATACTTCAGTTCTAGGCGTAGGTTCTGCCCGAGGATTCCTGTCCATTTTTGACCTTGGCAAGCCAATTAAGAAGCAAACAGATATTGACTTGCCATTAGGAGACCCTGTTCACGAGGCAGGCTTGCTAACTATGGATTTTAATCCGCAAGTAAGGTACATGATTGTATAACGCAAACAAACCTGATTATGCGAAAGTGTGTATACTAACAGCAAGGGTGCGTTTGTTTGACCCTATTTCGGAATAAGCAATAAACTTCAAAACTCTCTCCCGATTCGCAGAGTTATCAAGTATCTGAGTTAAAAGTAATAACTGGCGCGAGAGATATAACTCAATTGTGCTGTTCTCCTAACTTGGCAGGAGTTGTGGTCAATATGATTGAACAAAACTTTTTTTCTGTCTATTCCTTTTCCAGAATACAGTCAATCGAAAGCATTCTATTAAAACTGCCTCGTGTCTCATATCACCAAGCATACAATGCTTTGTGCTGTTTGTTTTGTTTATATCTATAATTCGACTAATTTTGATTCATGTTAAACGTCAAACGAAGTTTTGTTGTGCTTTATAACCGAATGAAGTAAAATGTAAAGTCAGTAATGGTTTTCTTGACATGTTGTCTTTTGTTGCGATAAGATTTTATAAAAAGACTGAAAAATTGTTGTAACGTTCAATTGTCCTGTGCCAAGACAGTTTTATTGACGATACACCTCTTAAATTGTTGAAAGCAACTCGAAAAAACCCCCGAAACACTGATGAGGAACGGTAGCGCGTAAAAGATTCTTTAAATCATATTTCACTTTTCTGTAGCAACGTTAAACTAACTATGTTAACAATAATACGTAAAAACGTTCTTCAGTTGTTGAATATTTTGTCAAACGACGTAATCTTAAAGATTTAGATAGATTTTACGGATTAGACTTCCCACATAAGATTCGGTTACATGACTAGAATTAAATATGTGCGACCAGCTAGATAAGAAGCTGGTTAGTCTACGTATACCGAACTAATTGCGTTACGTAGCGTAAACATGATGTCAGAAGTGGGATACGAACCCACGCTGAAGACAATCGCTTTGACCAACTGACTGAGTCAAACAATTGCCAATAACGAATCAAACAATTGACCAATTGCAGTAATTTGTTGCTGACCGGAAGCATGGATAGGAAAGTTCACCTGCTGGAAGTGTCTACAGAGAAAGTGAACGTTCTACAAACCTTCCAAGACCATAGAAAGTGAGTTAAGACAGTGTTGTGTGAATTCCATAAAAACTAATTGTTTACTGTCTGTCTGTCTGTCTGTCTGTCTTTTTTTTTTTTTTTCTTTCAATATCGATATGTTTATTTATCTTCTGTGGGGAGAACCCAACTTCATTTGTTCGTCTTTGAAACGTTTCTACCTTTGTCTAGGGCTACTATAGGCTACCTTTAATGATTATTATTTAAGTTCTATTCTGTTACATTTTACTGTGTCATTTTACAAGGCTAGTGATTTGTTCTGAAACAGAAATTACAATAGGCGGCCTGTACTGGAGTTTTCCAAAGTTACAACACTTACGAGCGGTTACAACTTAGACGTGACAATTGAATAGTGTTGGTAAACAGAAGTGTTGTTTTACAAAACTAATTAGTAGATATTTATTATACAGGCCTATTCAAAACAAAGCTTGTTGTGCATTTTGTCCCTTTTTATTTCGAGTTTCTAGAGTTGTATTATTATTGCCATTGACTGTTAAAGAAG
>JAOBRG010281315.1:0-16048 GCA_027574985.1 Umimayanthus nakama
CCCCTATCCCCCTACCCCTCTACCCCCCCCCAAAAAAAAAAAACCCCCGAAAGTTATAAAAAATCCTGCTAAGGCCTTGGTATGCACAACCAACTGCACGTTATTGCTAACCTTTCTTTGTTGTTAATTCAAGCATAAATTAAATCGGAATATTTTGTCAAACTGCTCCTGTGGAAGTAGCCAAGGTTTACTACTCATTGTCTTATTTAATTCCTACGGTTGACTATAGTTAGGAGACCAACGTAAAATTAGCAGTGTATGATAGTAACGGTGATAGGATGAAGAAGAGAAATGCCTATTTTTAAACAGCCTTTTAATTCAATGTCATCTACCCAAACTTTTCTTATTTAGTTGACAGGCTTTCACAGTTTAATCCGGATCGGTCTTTACCTGTGCAGCTTTAAAACATTCCAACGTAGGAGTTAACTGTTTCATTGTGCTTCAAATGTTTCAAATGACGTTAATTTTACGATTCGATTGCTGTCATTAAACAGTTAAATAAAACCCGAAGTAATAAGAATGTTCAGATATAGTGTAAACGTATTACATATTCTTGAAATTTGTTACTTATTCATGCTAGTGAGCATGCGCTCAAGGACAGATAGATTGAACTCTTCGTGGTAAGCTGCCAAGTCAAGTTTATGTTTTCTCTTAAATTTCGAGGGAACCCAAACTTTACACATAGGACAAGAATAATTGCCGGAGTTTTTCTCATTTTTTGATATGTTAACTGGGAGTGAACTCAAAATATTCGGTCGAAAGTAGTTTGAAGTCTTGGGAGTTTGCAGGATTATAAATTAATCATAGAAAGTTAACGTATTCCAATAGTGCACGCGCTGGCGTTAGTACGATTCTTTAAAAACATTTTCTGTTTGTGTCACGTGTGCATTTGTTAAAAATATATCTTTTATCTACAAATAAACGTTTTTGATAATACACGTTTTTTCAATAAGAACCAGAAACTTTCGTCTCAGCCTGGGCTGTTTTTAATTTTTTTGTGATTTCAGCCTCAACTAAATTGATCTTTTAAGCTGTTATTATTTCCTGAATTTCTAAACGGTGAATTAGTTGCCCGGAACAATAAATGTAAAACAGCACTAAGAAATATGTGTTTGAAACTGTCAATACAGCGTGCGCGAACGTGACGAGCTTACTTCCCGATGGCAATGACCAAGCTAATTTCTGACAGGTTTTGTTTTCATGTACACCTCAATCTGTGTACAAGGATTAAACAAACTTCTTGAGTTGCAGTTCTACTGTCAATACAGCGTGCGCGAACGTGACGAGCTTACTTTCGTTCTTCCAGTGCCCGATGGCAATGAACAAGCTAATTTCTGACAAGTTTTGTTTTCATGTACACCTTAATCTGTGTACAAGGATTAAACAAACTTCTTGAGTTGCAGTTCTGGTCAAAGTTTCAGCCTGGTGATTGTTCATAGCTTGTTCTTAATTTTTGCCCAATCTCAGCCTGGATATTCTTATAAAGTTTGTTCTTATAAAAAAAATGCGTGTACAACTCCGTGCCAGGTCCACTCGCCTATGGAGGCTAAATGCAGTGTTTGAGTTGAATTAATGAGACATGATTTGACCCAGTAATGACTTTTAGCCCCCAATAGAATATGGATCTAGTAAACAATTATTTAAATCGAGGTGAGTAGTGGCAGAATATTCACCGACATACGAAACATGGAGGTGAATATTCTAAATGCTACTATACACCGAGATTGAAGAGAATAATTGTGTTAGCATATACAAACTCGGTGACAACACAAAACATTCAAGAAAAGTATAAGCAATAATTTTCAGTTTGATCACTTTTAATTTCTCCCAACGTATCAACAGTGATGGGCATGCGCTCACTGCACAGTTCGCTGCCTCACTTCCACGCTCCATTTATGCAAGAAGCTTACAATTAGCACAAAGGTGGCGGTTCTGCAAATGAGCTTTGAAGATTTTATAAAAATTGGTGATCCTCAAAAAAGTCTGTAAAGCTGACTGGACAAAACTGTTGTTTAAGTTATTAATACTTTGAAGTAGTTTTATATAGGTAGTTCTAATTTACTTGAAAGAGAAATTGAAAGAACAGTCTTATGAAGTCTCCTCCGGAAATCATGCCATCTGCTTGCTGTTGGAGTGTTGAAATCACAACCATTTTGAAGAGAGATAACGACAATCAAATTTTCTTGAATGGAGATATTTTGCTCAATGGAAGTTGAGTTTACTTGGATGGGACTTTGAAATGGAGCCGTTGAACGGCATTTGTTGTTGCAGGAAAGAAGCATCGCAGCGAAGCTTGGCGATCGGGACAAAACACACTCGACACGTGAGCAAACTCCGTGTTTGAATTGTGTGTTAAAACGTAGTTTATCTTTGAAGTTTTTCATTCCTTATTTCGTAGCTTTCTTTGTATGGTTAGGAATTGTAATACTTTGCATTTGCAAAACGACGTTCTCGGTCACTTCGGCAAAACGAGAGTTTACGCCGGCCATTGTTTCATTATTCACCTCCCGAGAGGTGGGAAGCCTCCAGTAGTCAGAGATAGCTCACCAATCAGGTTGCTTGAAATACCAACGTCACCGAGCTCGTATGATCTGATAATATTTATCATTAGCAAAATGGTGTATTGCGTGATTGTCTTTAAATAATAGTTGACGTAAATGTAAAAAAAAGATAAATAAAAATGCACCGCTTCTTCCTCTGTTCGGAAAACATGGACGACATTAGCAAAAGTTTCCTTTCACACTGCTAGATTTTTTTTACTTTTTCTAAACGGCATTTTACAGTTTTACTAAGTACATTTGCTTTTTAGTTAAAACATTTTCCCATCAGCTTTGTTAACAACTTTTAAGTTAAAATGCTTATCTTTAATGCTTAAAAAAAGGAACTTTTAGTTTTTTTTATGCACCCCGGGCCGGATCAAGTTGATTTGAAGTGCCCTCATTGAGTCTTCTCTTTATGAAAGATATAGCTTCCAACTGACATCCTACTTATGACCCAAAGAAAATGCATGATATATGGCGAATATTGCGCTGTCAACAAACCTTCCCGCGGATATCTTATCGAGACAGGGGAATCTGCTGTGCAACAAACAATGACCTTTTCGCCACTGCCACAAAGCCATGGATGATTTGACATTTTTTGTGCTGACTACAAAATTACCCGCAGATTTCTAAGCAGATAACAAAATAACGCAAAGACTAAATGGTTTGTGGAATTTTAACCAAACTGCAACTACTAAACTGATGTTGTGTTTCTCCGTAGCGGGCACCACATAAAAATATCATTTTTCTTTACTTTTGAAAGAAAGACTTGGTAAAATTCGGATCAATCGCTTTATCAAGATGTATATTCAGTGTACAATTGTCGCGACATAAAATTCTACTACTTTCAAACAACTTCCCTGCCAGTTGAAGCTATTGAAACTGAGTCTGCAAAAATAAGTTTATATGCAAAGTCTGAACTTTTGCGTTACGTGCACGCTTGTCATTACAATCTTGTCTTTCTTTTTTCACAGATGTTATACATTTTAGTGTTAAAATAAAAATAAAGAAAACTCCCTCATCATTATTCCAAAAGTGGTTGGCGACAAACATGTTTTTTCTCATTTGACATTTGCTTTTTAAAAGAGTATACACAAGCGTTTCATTCGCCGTATGTTTTGGCTACTAAACTTTTTCTTGCGCACAAATTTGTAAAAATAATAATAATGATAATAAAACATATATTTTGAGAGGAGGCTTCTATCACTAAAGGTGATTTTCAGGAGGGTCCTCTAAAAACAAAACAATCAAACAATCTGTTCTCGCATGGTCATTTTAAATGCGCAACTAACGTGGTTTAAAAATTGATTTTATGAAATGATGTTGTCGCTGTTGTTCCCCTCAGTTTTATACCCAGACAGATAACCTTTGGTAATGCTAAATGACTAGACTGTAAACAAAAGTATTTGATTATACCAAAGACATCGACATGACAAAAATGTGTTGGTTATAGCTGACCACTCTCGCATATTGAATTACATTATTCAAATATACGGCAAACAGCTCTATTAGCTTGACGAGTACCTGACTTGAATAACTCAGCAATGTATAAGGTTATCAAAAATTTGATTAAGTGTCTCGCATATAATTGATTCATTGATAGCAGTTTTTAAAAGATATGTCAAGTTTTTATTCGAATTTCTAGGGCTAAGTAGATCGCGTGACAAGAAAACTAGTTGTAACTAGAATTTAGCGAAATGAGACACGTCATCCGGCTTAACTTATCAATTATTCACTGAAGTGCTCGGATCAGTTTATGCAATGTTCAGCGTCTGCTTCACCTTTGTTGGAAATACTTGAAAAACCTTTTGTACAGGACAGCACAGTAATGGTAAGAAACTAGTTTTCTAGATTTTATCTTTCTTTTGATTGACAAAGAACTGAAAAAACATTTCATGCATATGAGGAGGCGTGTGCCGTGGAGCTGAAATTATTGCGCGACAAATGCATCTTGCATAGGTCTTTAGTAAAGTCATTCAGCTTGAAAAAGCCTGCTGGTTTTAGGCTGGTGCACTGCGTGAAAAGATTTGCCTCAGCAGATAGTTTCTTGTGACATGGAATAAATGTGTAACATGTATTTACAATGTGTACCAGAATCAAGTCAATGGCGAAAGCAGTTTAATTTAAGATTACCAACATGCCTGATCGGAGAGGGCATTCGATCGCCCCGCCTCTCAATTATTCGTTACAGTTTTCACTCTCCGCGCGCACTCGGCCACTTAACCTCCGGGGCACCGTGATGCCCGTAAAGCTTTTTCCCTCCATAAAATAAATCGAACGATGATTATTGCGTATTAAACTATTTGTTAGACTTAATTGCTGAACGTTTTGACTCACTTTCAAGAATAGCGGAACTTTTTAAAATCACGTGTCTTTTTAGCGTTTTATTTATCATTATTAACCCTCGGAAGTCCAAGGGGGGGGGGGGGGTCAAATGGACCCCCAATAGGTTTTTCCGACCTAAAATTTTAAGCTTTTAAGCAATCAAAATGAAACTTTCGGTACCTGTAGTCTGATAATGAGCGCATTTTTTGACGTTAATTGGATAACGTCATCACTTATAATTTATGTGTTATTAATTATGCAAGTTAAAGTTCAAATAAAAAAGCTGTAAATTTTATGGAAAAATGGTTCTCATTTCTTCTTCTAAATTATATTCTCGATTATATTCCTATTTTAGGCTGAAAACACATGTTTTCTACTAATTCCAGTAAAATTTGCTTCAGTTTTGCGTAAAAAGAAATTTTTTGAAAAACCCAAGATGGCGGCCTAGATGGCGGACATATTGTGAAACGACTGTTGCCATAGCAACAACTCTCAATTAGAACTTGATTGATGTAATGGAAAATAATTAGAAAACCAAAAGTTTCGAAAAGTTATGGGGGGTCCAAATGACCACCCCCCTTCCCCACCTCCCCTTGGGCAAACTAATTGTAACAGTAAACAGCTTGGACTTCCGAGGGTTAAGAAATTTTCTTATCATTTCCTTGGTAAAGCAAGTAAAAGGTTTGTGTACAGGCAAATTTAATTGTAAGAGTTTCATTAGGAGAGAAAAAAGAGGGAGTGAACGAGCTATTTTTTCCGTAATGTTAAAATATCATGATGCTTTCATTGTTAAAAAGTATTGAGCTTCTGCTTAGTCAAAATGAAGCGTTCATCATCATAAGGATTTAATTGAGGCGAAACCAATTGTGGAATTGCACACGTTTAAGTTATCCTTCTAATGAACAGTTACTGATTTGCATTGTATTTCAGAAACATTATGGGAGTCTGTACAGTTTCAATCAAACTGAAAGTAGGTTTTGCCTGCTGCTGCCAAATTTAAAAAAAATTTATGGAAGGAAATTGGAGAAACAGGGACAAAAAAATTGCACACAAATAAAGAAATTTACAAAATCCAGATCTTAAAAGATTGAGAAATGCGCGTGCGAAAACAGCATTTTATTTGCAAGCATCACGGCGCCTTAGAAATCGAGCAATGGCGCTCGCGCACAAAGAATAAAAACTATTCCGAGCCACTTTAAGCAGTTACCGTGGAGCAGGGGAGAGTTAAACAGACGTCCTGAGCAACTGAATCGTCAAAACCTTTTTCGAGGCGATTGAACGAGCGATTGTACTGCCCAGGCCTCTAGCCGCGAAAGCGGCAAGAGGAAACCGAGCACGAGCGCAGCGAGTGGGAGCGAGTAAGCGCAGATGCTTAGCGCGGTCAGCAAGCCAAGCGAGTCTGTTTTAAGCGCACTCAATTGCCAAAGGTAAGCCAAGCGAGACAACAAACGACACAAATGTCTCCTGCTTCGCAGGCTATGTGTGCCCCATCGGTCACTTACGGTACCCCCTCTTCCCCCCCCCCCCCTCCAATTTCAAGTTGCTCAGCGGCCCCTGTTAAGATTTCTTATTTTAAAAGCTTGCGCGAGTATTTCCAGTTAGGAACTCAGTTACTTTAATGTCTCCCGTCTTTGACAATGAAAAGTCCCCTTTATTGATATATAAAACTTAGTATAAATCCAGGGGAATAAATACCAAGAACGGAAAATCAGTTTCTTAAAACAGAAAATTTAGGCGGAAAAGGTCGACTGTAACTAAAATATCCACTTACGAAGAAATATGTAGTGAGATAGGTTTTTTTAATTATTGGTAGACACTTCTTAGAAATAGTTCAAGCTGCTAGCCCCTATTACTGCCAAGTGATGCCACCTCCATCAACCGCAGAAAAACTATTAACATTGTCTACTCAGGGTATGCGTGGCTACTTAAAAAGCGGGGGGGGGGCTGACTAGTGACTCATGCGGGGAGGGAGTGTATAAACATTTTTTCTCAGTTACTCTTTATAATTTTCGAAAAAATTGAAGAGGGGGGGGGGGGCTGAAGGCTCTGCCTGCCCCTCCCCCTCCACGGGCCCTACTACTGACTGTACAGGGTGTGTAATATCAGGCAACTGGCTTGAAATTATTTGGCAAGTAGAAATATCCAAAGCAGCTAAACAGGCTGATCGAAATCGCGTTTAGTTTTTCGGAAGCATCTGGAGGAATCTTTTTAAGTTTCTATTTTATTTGTCATAGTACTTCTGCCATTCTTCAAAAAGATGCCTATTTAATAAGAGCCAATGTTTGTGAGCTCTCTCAGTACATGCTTGACTGTTAGTATTCATCTTCATTGCCCGAACCAGTTTTCAGATCTAATTTTGGATTAAGTGCAGGAACTGGCACACAGATATTGCGTTATTTGAATTGTTGAGCAATACTTTTCAGGGCACCACAATTCGTCAACACTAATTCTGCGGATTATCTTCATCACATGGTATTGTATTCCCTAGTTCCAAATAATGTGTCTGGATTTTTCACACACTTAAAGGTGCTTTTATGAATGGCTAGGATGCCATAAAAGAACCTCAATTTGTCACGCTAGTCTTAACTGGTTAGTATGAACTTTATAATGACCGAACTTCAAATAGTTGATATTTGTTTCTCTGTATATGCGTAGGAGCTATCGTTTTTTCTTCCGCATTACGTAGTGAATGCAAGTTCTCTTTGTATGAAAGACGTTTCCGAAAAGATATTTTTTTACTATTACTCTTAACATTCAGTCTGTCTTTGACTAATTTCCAAATCAAGTACAAGTGCAGATCCTCAGCGATGTTTTTACAATGCTACAAATACAATCTAATAGAGTTCATGGTCGATAATAGAACAGAACTCCTCAATGCATACAACGAAGCTTGAGGGGAACTAAAAGAGTAGCGAAACATGCTGAATACCAACCAAACGAGCCTTAACCTTTCATGTTATACTTTTGCAAAAATGCTTGAGCATTAGAGATATAGACGACAAGAGAGTAATTCCTACATGCAACACTTGATAAATCCAATGTAAGGATTCCTTTTAGTAAATGTTTCTTTAAAAGATTGCAAAGTTAGCTCATCTTAGCATGGTTTTATTTCAGTTTTGACAAGTGCCCAGGACAAAACCAAACATAGTTAACATTCTATAATTTATGCGTCAGTCCTTTGTTTGTGTTTGTGACCCTGCAACGAACCATCAAACATCATCCAGCTGATCTGAGTCGCGGAAATTAGCCAATCAGGGGCGAGAACTTCTGCAAAGCGGTATATCGTCGTGCAAATATATTTTTTTTGTTTAAACTGTTTACTTTTTGTGGCATCTGACAATGGCACAAAGATAAAAAGTGGTTGCTAGTCAAACTGTTCGTTTGCCCATTTAGAAAGAGCTTACAAACTTCATTGCTGAAACACAACTTGGTTTTAACGGCAGGCTTAATGATACACAGTTTTGCAGATGACGTCACAAGGTCAGATTAACTGGATGTAATGGTTCAATTTACAGAATATTTCATTTTTATCTATGTTCCTTTTGTAGAATAGAGGAAAACTACTATTACTGCTGGAGAACCAAATTGACTGAATCTAATAGGTGGTACCATAATTGGTATATATCGAGGTAAGTTTATTTACTTTATGTGCTACAACAGCAAGCCGTTGGGCGTTATAAATACTATAGCTAAGCAACCGGACCAAAAATCAAAAGTCTCAAGCTGTTTGATTTGAAAATACTACGCCGAAAATTCTGACACCTTAAAAGATATTCACGACGGCTTTATTTTCTGTTAGATATATCTTTATACGAAGGTTTTGAAACCGAAAGATGACAGATGACCAAATCTGTCTCTCAAAGCGCATAACTCGCGACAACAACAGCATGTCAACAAGAAGCCCACGGTATCAAACACATTATACAACATAAATCTATGATAGATATTTGGCTTTTTTTCAAAAAGTTGTTTTGTTTCGTCTGACGTTGGAAAGTATTCAGCCCAAGCTGAGAGTTAATCTGGTAGAGCTACTGATATTGGTGACTGAGTCGTCTTGATATAACTTTATATGGAACTGAATATTGTTTTCCTCAAATAGTTTTAGCAATTGTTGCAAATGACATAAAAGGCTAACTAACTTTAATTGTTGTTTCCTTAAGTGTTTCCCGTAATTTCTTGGATAACTAAGGGGTTTTAGAGAAAAAATTTAAAACTGGTCCCTCTTCCCCTCCCTCCCCCCTCTCCAACCATCACTAAGAAACAAAAATCGCCACCAAATCGTTTTTAACGAACCCATAACGTACAGGGAGGACACAGCAAGCTGCAACTGAGCAAGAAAGCTTTCTCGTGTACCATTTGCACCAAATATTTGGTGAAGATTTCAAGAAAACAGTTTTTATTCCCAATCCAAGTCCTTTAAAATCTATTCAATTACCCACTTCGGTCTTCCATTTTAAACCTTTGATTATATTGGCCATTGACCAACTTCAGTAAATTAATGAAATCAATTAAGCCTGTGAGTACTTTGTTAATAAAGAATTTTCAGTGCCTGCTGTGTTGAGAATGAAAAACTGTTCATGAAATCAGCTTACTTCAACTTGAGACAATAAGTTTGGTATTATTGCCACGTGAAATTACCACAAGTACTACAGCTTATTGCTGCTAGTTGTGCTCCAAAATAATGATTAATAAAATGCAAAACTATTTCAATTGTTATAATAATTATTATAAGTATAATTGTTATCATTGTTACTGTTATTATTTTTATTAAATAAACAAACAATAAACGCGGTTTAATTTACGTAAGGTGCTAAAAAATATTTTGTGCTTTTGTAACGCTGTCTACATTCTCTGTTACATAGCGAGTCAAAGTATTATTACTATAGCTATAAATGTACTACTCATTAGCAGTATGAGTTAAAACACAATGCTATACAACAATAGGAATACATCAATAGAACTTTTGTTAAACTGTTCATAGACTTCAGATTAACACCCAAAATAGAACTCTAAACAGATGCGCTTCAGTTTACGTTTCAAAGTGCTTAGTTATCCAATATTTAGAAGGGCAGCAGGTACATTCTTCTTCTTCTTCTTCTTCTTCTTCTTCTTCTTCGTCTTCTTCTTCTTTCTCTTTCTCTTTTCCTTTTACCTCTTCCTCCCTCTCCTCTTCCTCCTCCGCCTCCCCTCTTCTTCCTTCTCTTCTTATTTTTCCTCTTCCACCTTCTCTTCCTTCTTCTTCTCCCTCACCTCCTCTTTCCCCTCCTCTTCCCTCCTCTTCCACCTTCTCGTCCTTCTTCTTCTCCCTCACCTCCTCTTTCTTTTCCTCCCCCTCATCTTTCACCTTCTCCTCCTTCTTCTTCTCCCTCACCTCCCTTTTCTTCTCCTCCCCCCTCCTTTTTCACAATCTCCTCCTTCTCCTCCTCTTTTGCATTTCCCCTTCCTCTTCCTACTCCTCTTCTTCCTCCTCTTCTCTTATTTTTCCTCCTCTGCTTCTCTTCCCCCCTCCTCCTCCGCCACCTCTTGTTCCTCCTCCTCATCCTGTTCCTCTTTCTTCTACTGTACCCCTCCTCATTCTCTTTCTCCGCTTCTTTAATTTTCAAACTTACGCGTACTTTTCATTCTTTTAATCGTTTGTGAAAAGAAGAAGCCCTTCATGATTTGGTCACCAGTACAAGTGTGCGTGTGTCAAAATTTGATTGCTTCATTTTTTTCCTTAACCCAGTTCTCATTATTGCAAAGCACTCTTTGATTTGCTGGAAACTAATTCTGGTGACGATAATTTGATGATATTCAGTATTCATTTTAATTTCATTTATGAATTTAATTACAAATGAGATGAAGGTTTTAGTTCATCATATTGGTTTTTTTGTATGCTGTACAAGATAAACGTTATTAGGAAATCAGAAAGAGAAACTTCCTGTAATAGTAAGTATAAATTACAAGTAGATCGATCTAGGCGGAGATGATAACAGCCGACCGGAAGAATTGTAAATGTAATCTTTTGTACCTTGTAAAATCCGAAATGATAGCACAAGTCACATCGTAACACCTTAATCAGCAGATGTAAAAAAGAGACCTCCCACGAGAAAACGACTTATGACAATGAAGGCAAATGCTTTTAGAAATTGATGAACGTGTGATGTAAACTGAACGTGCACAAAGAGCCGATCTGAACAATCTGAATATCACTTACAAATTGACCAACTGCGGGACGACTCTAGTTTTAAAAGCAAGCACTTAATGATAAAGTCTCGTGTTGAGTCAATCTGCCAATATAAATGTATGTTACAATGCGAAAACTACTCCCACAGTTTATTTAATGTTAATGACGTTGCTTAAAGTGTAGGTTAGTTAATGTCTTTTTTTTATAAAAGGAATCTTAAACGGCTGCTGAAAATACGAGCGCCAGCACCGTATCATTTTGTAATAAAAATGTCCAAAATAGATAGAAAATGAAAATATAAGTCATAAAAGTCTCGAAGAGTGAAAATTTCCCAAAACCAACCAGCTGATGCTGGAGAGAAATCACTTGAAATTAACTACAAAGAAATCTTTACACAAAAACGTCTAAACGAACCGATCATAAGACTTGTTAGGAGTTCGTGAATCGTTCAAAGGTATGTTTTAGGTTGTTTTTTTTGTGTAACTGATCTTAGTTTTAAAGTTTCTTCATGTTCTACCTAATTGAATGAGAAATTGCGTGTATTCCTCTTTCAAAACGTGTTTGATGGTGTTTTCTAAACTGAAAGACAATATTGCAGTGTATGCAGATTGGAGCCTTCGCAAAAGCCGGCATCAAACCTTCCATTTACACAGATTATATCACATGCTCTTGATCTCTAGGCACTTTGTTAAATCGCGGCTTCACTAAATGATGCTTTGTCAAGCTCATCTGGTTCTGCAGCATGCCACGTTTCTGATTGTCTTTACACTGTTTGACTAAAGCGAAATATATTATGCTTGTGTAACTAACCAATACGGCTTGACATTGTTAATACGGCTTGACGTTGTTTCAACTTCAATGTAAGTTTAGATTTTGACATAAAAATGGTATATTCAAGACTTTGTCTTTTGAAATGAAACGAAAAGGGTCTTGTCTCGTTCAAAATTTCATAGAAGTGTCTAATTGATAAGAGTCTTCATTGCCGAATCCATTATTCTATCACACAGCTGTACACTGTATCTTCTTCCTATCTCGTTGTTCTAAGTTTGTAAAATCGATAAAGGCGGATACATTTTAACGGAAAGAAAAAATAAACCCGCAAAACAAAAAAAGGCTCTTAAAAGTTCTGAATATTAAAAAGCGGTGCTACAAATAAACGTGTTGTTTTACTTTTGAGTTTTGCTGCAAGAACTCAAGTTAAACTAGGAAAACAACTTCTTACACTATTTGCGTTTTCTTCTAGAGTTAAAAACGGTCGCTGTTACTTGTCTTGTATGTAAATTGAAAGAGTTAAGAATTTTCGAGGAAAAATATAGTTTCTTATTAGTAGTTGCCTTGAAATCTACTAATGAGCAAAATTTATCCAGAGGTAAAAAATACTCTATAAAGCTCCGAAAATTAACTAATTTATTTCTTTCCTTTTTGTAGCTGTTCATAAAGATTTGAAAAAAAAAAACAGGTTGAGAAACCGCTATCTAACTTTCAGGGTGGCCAGATCAAGTAGCCAGGACTTTAGCAGAGTGAGGAAAAACATTCACTGAATGTTAGATATTATAATAATGAACACAAAAATATTGTCAACTGATGCTACTTTGTAAATATTTAAGAAACATTCAAGAACTTAAAATTTTAGTTTAATAAAGTCAAGTCTCTGTTGGCGCGAGTGACACACTTCACGGCATCGCTACATGAAGTACCAGTCGTTCCAACTGGTTAAGGTGGTCACCTAGTTAGAAGCTTGATTGTCTTGTCATGTTTTCTGCTGGTACACATAAATTATAGAACGCATTCTTTTGTTAACTTTAAATATTTTTGCACTTATATTAAAACCGTATAAAGCCCAATTTATTGCTTTGTTCACCCTTAGTGCTGGCAGCTCAGTGATAGGAGTGATGGGTAAGTTTCTCTTTATAAAAATGTCGTGGAATCATATGTGGAAACCAGGCTTGAGTGTTTTAAAAATTGCAACTCCTTTTATTTTACAGATAACTATTGCACAGAAGACCAGGAGTTTATAAAAAAAATGGACGCGATAACTGTGAACACGTCAAATGTAACTGAAACAGCAGACAGTGCCCCCTTTCTCGCGGTTCAATTAACCTGTTTCGCCATCATTGCTGCAATCACTACCATTGCAAATATGGCGGTGTTCGCAAGAATTGTACGACGAAAAGCCAACAGAATCAGTGATATTTTAATTCTAAACTTGGTCAGCAGTGATGCCGCAGTTGGCGTCTTTAGTATACCTCTGGACATTGCCGAGAGACTTTCAGACACCTGGCCTTTCGGTGGATTTCTGTGTAATGTGATATGGCCTATGCAGACTGCCTTGATGTCTGTTTCAGTTGTGACGCTACTTTTCATGAGCATCGAAAGATATCGAGCCATCGCAACTCCCTTTAAGCCCAAACCTTCCGGCAAACTCGTGATCAGCCTCGTGATCGGAATATGGCTTTTCAGTGTCATTATCGCTTCACCATACGCAAGCATACTACGATACAAAGACAAATGGTGTTCTGAATTCTGGCCAGCGGACTCTTCTACAAAAATCTACACCATTGCTATGTTTGTGATTTTGTACGTGATACCGCTGTCAGTAATCACCGCCATCTATTCAGCGATCGGAGTATTTCTCCGTAAACACACAGACAAAATAATAAAGGCAACCTCCGTGAATGCTAAAGACAATCCGCGGCACATTAAAGCTCTTGCACAAAGGCGACACAAACGAAATGTAAGAATAATGAACGTGTTTGTTGCAGGCGTAGTTGCGTTTGCAATCTGCCAACTGCCCACTCACGTGATTTGGCTCTGGTCTGAGCTCGGTGACGGTTGGCAGTGGGCGCACTTTGATGACGTCAAGATTTTGTGCAACGTCTTGACATATCTTAACAGTGCCATAGATCCTTTTATTTTTGGCAGCTTGGATATTCGATGTTTTCCTTGCATAAAGCATTGTGGCTTGGTAAACTGCTGCAAAAACAACAGTGCGTCAGATGGTGAAAGCGCGCAAATGTTGACCCCTTCGAAAAAAACTTGTGGGTCCTGCGTCAGCTTTAATACTGCAAGCTGGAGAAGCAACACCAAACAACGAAGTGTTGAATCAACGGTCTAACTGGAACCGCAGCGTCGGATTAACGGTTTAACCGGAACCACAGTATCGAATCAATGGTATAACCAGAACTATAGTGTTGAATCATCGTTCTAACCAGAACCATAGTATTGATTCATTGGTTTAACCAGAACCATAGTATTGATTCATTGGTTTAACCAGAACCATAGTGTTGAATCAATGGTATAACTGAAATCATAGTATTGAACCAGCGGTACAACTGGAACCTTAGTGTTGAATCAACGGTACCATAGTGTTGAATCAACGGCATGACTGAAACTATAGTGTTGAACTAACGGTCTAACTACAAACTTAGCGTTGAATTAACAGTCAAATCGGAACCATAATGTTGACTGATCGGCACCGTAGTGTTGATTAAACGCTATAACTGAGACCATAGTTTTGAGTCAACATTCTAACAGGAAGCATCGGGTTGAGTTAGCGTTCTAACCGGACCTACAGTGTTGAATAAACGATCTAGTCGAAAGCATAGTGTTGATTCAACGGTCAAGTCGAAAGCTGAGTGTAGAATCAACGGTTAACTTAAAAGCATAGTGTTTAATCAACGATCTAATCCATATCAAAATGTTAGATCAACGGTTTAATCAAAAGTATAGTTTTGATTCAACAATCAAGCCAGAATCATAGTGCTGAGCCACTGATGCTGAGTCCCTGATCTAGCCGGATTACAGCGCTAAACTAACAGAAGGAAAGTTTTGAATCATCAATTTAAATGAAAAAGAGAAGCGAACACCAATGAAATTCCCGCTGATACTAGCTTACTCTGAAAATCTGAGTAAGACACAAGCAAAAAAATTAAAAGAAACATCAAACGACTACAAGCAAAACTTACTTCGAACTCTCATGTAGTGCAATTTTTCCCACACATTATACACAAAGTCTGAACAGGCATCGCGGCCGTTCGGTTTACAGCGTTGACTTGCAACTTTCGACTCCTCTGCTCCACGGTCGCGCTGGTGTAAACAGGCTTTTGGTAAACCTTCCTGCCAGTTGGGATTTTTAATCCTCATGATTTATTGCTTATAAGGTATGGCACTAAAAAGCCTCTGACGGGCAACCATTGTTAGAAATATTGCATTCCCACGAGTCTCTTTGAACATCCGCTTTCTCTGAGAGTCGCGAGTCTGAGTGGTTACTAATCTAGACCTGAAACAATAGGTGAAAAACGTGTGTTTCTTAAAAGTAAAACAAACTGAATTGCATGAATGATCGAAAAAGGCTGTCAAAATCACGCTATAGTACAGCGTTTCAACTGCGTTTTGTGAGTACTGGAAAATGGCTAGTTGAAAGTTGTTGCAAACTAAAATACAGGTCTTCTAATTTTCTGTCTTTTCGTAAAAGAGCATCAACTTTGATGCTGCAAACCAAAATGCCTTAGGGCGGTTTTGACGTTAGGCGTTTTTACTGCAAAATGAGACCCTCTACTCTAACTTCAGCAGACACCTTTTGAAATATTCAGACAGATATACATGCATCTATGACCTTATCTCATGCCTTGAAAAATACAGCCAATCAGAGATCCGGACATTCTGCGGTATGCAACGGGTAATTTTCCGCTCTGCTTTCCCGTCATTGCTTGCGCGCAGCAGTTTACTGGGATCCTTGGGGTGACTTCTCAAAAACCAGTTCCGAAACCTTATATTTCCTGCGAACCATTACGAAATATTTCGATCACTTCTAGAAATTTCCGATGATTTCCGAACACTTCTGAAAAAATTCAAAAACCATAGAAATATCTGAAAAATAATTTTTTTAGAGTGAGTGCCTATAAAAATCAAACATAGGTTGGCCAATTTTGATAAAAAAATTTTTGATTTTTGGTCCAAAAGTAGCATTTGATTAGACATTTACAAAACTGCAACTGGTTTCTCGAACTCGCTTTTC